>PVIU01013424.1:0-55968 GCA_004026605.1 Ondatra zibethicus | reverse complement strand
TTGGACTTCTCTTGGGTATATTCCCAAGAGTGGTATTGCTGGATCCTGAGGTAGGTTGATTCCCAATTTCCTGAGAAACCGCCACACTGATTTCCAAAGTGGTTGCACAAGTTTGCATTCCCACCAGCAATGGATGAGAGTTCCCCTTACTCCACATCCTCTCCAGCATAGGGAATCCTTGGTGTTTTTGATTTTGGTCTGGATTCAGGCATACCTGAAACTGGATCCTAGGAGGTCCCAGGTGTGTGTGTATGCATGTGCATGTCTATGTATGTATGTATGTATGTATGTATATATGTATTTTTTCTCTTAGGTAATTTGAGATGTGTTTCTATCCCCTGCAACTTGCAAAGGTCATGTTCTATTCAGGTCCCTTTAGCCACTATGATTTGGTGCTCTGAGCTGAATGAGAAGTTTGCTTTATGATGAGTCAGAGTATAAACCCTTCCTAGGTTGCAAAAGACTTAGAAGGGGGCAGGGAATCTCTGGCTGGCAAAGGCAATACAGTGAAACAAGGAGCTTTTACGGGGTGAGCCCACAGGACGGCAGAGCAGGAGAGGGTGGTGGCGAACTAGTAACTGAAGATGTACTCTGATAAGTTCAATAATGAGCATGAGACAGGCTGAAGGGAGAGCCTAGAGGTTCAGACAGGTAGGGTAGTGGACTGCGGGAGATATCTCTCCCAGTCTCAACGAGCTGAGGTGTTAAGAGGGCAAATGAAAGCAGATGCCTGTAGATTCAGTCTCTGCAAGGACAGATGGAAGGCAGTTCTCAGCTAAAGCAGCGGTTGTCAACCTGTGGGCTGTATATCAGGTATCCCGCATAGCAGATATTTATATAATGATTTATAAGAGTAGCAAACTTAGTTAGGAAGTAGCAACAAAATAAGGAACTGTATCAAAGGGTCACAGCACTAGGAAGATTGAGAATCACGGAACTGAAGGATCTGGTTGAAGACTCAGAGCACCGTGGCCACTGAAAACACGCAAAGAACTTGGAGAGGCCGAGGCGATACCTACTACTCATGAACATCAGTCCCTTTCTGTCTCCTCCAAGGCAGGCCTTCCTTCTTCCATGTGGGCAGTTTCTTCTAAACTAGATTTTGAGCAGTCTGAGCAAGTGTCCAGCACCAGCGCAAAGGGTTAGAGCCAATTGCTTTTGAGCATGGATGTGCGGACAGGACCCCAGAACCAAACAGAGCCCTCAGGGCAAAAGGTGACCTCTCTCTGTGCCCAAGTAGGAGTGACACCAACTGACCTCTTACCCACCCACTTCAGGACAGAGTAGCAAATGTACCTGAGTGCCAAAAATGTCCCCTCCCTCCCCGAGTTGCAGAGATGCAGGCCACCTGGGAAGGGACCACTGGAGACACTCACAGTTGGACACAGGCTTCTTTGGGCTCTGGATCTCTTGCAGCCTTTGTTCCCAGATGAGTCACTGTTTAGAGGGTAAAGCTAGCCTCACTGCAACCCTTGACACCCCTCCAAGCTTTACCCCCAAGGATGTCTCATTTTATGGCAAACTGGCACACTTGCCTTAGGAGGTTGGTAGGGCCCCCGTAGAGGGCCTTGGTAGGAAAGGGACAGCATCTGGCCAGTGGGGCTGGTCACAGTGGGAGCCTTTCCCGTATGGAGGTTCAGGGTGCTGTTCACTTCCTTTGCCCTGGCTTTCTCATCGTGTATACTCTCTGGCTGCTAGCCACATGCTCCACCTGGATTCAGATGGGCACAGCAAACTGACAGCTGGGTAAAGTTGCTCTGCCCTAGTCAAGGTGAAGGTCACAGCTGGAGCTGCCAGAAGCAGGCCAGCCAGCTGTGGGTGTGCCCTTATTTTTCCTCCCACACCCAAAGCAATACAGAGAGGCTCATTCATCCAGGCAGGGCAGGGCATGGCCATGTGAATGTCACACTCTGTGCTGGCAGAGACGGTAGAGGCTTTTTTCCCTCACAGAGACAACTGTTTGCAGTTAGAGCTTTGCCCTTCCTTGGAATCCTGGGTCAAGAGGGCAGGCTGGGCACACAGTGAGTCCCTGGTCTGTGGTCAACTACTTGGACATGATGGCACTTAGGTATTTTTTTCTTCTTTTTGCTGGTTTTGTTTGTTTGCTTGATAGGGTCTCATGTATCCCAGGCTGGTCTTGAACTTGCTATGTAGTTAAGAACGATGACTTTGATTCTTCTGCCTCTATCTCTTGAGTGCCAGCATGCCTGGTTTACGCAGTGTTTGAACCCATGGTTTCAGGCTTGCTAGGTAAACATACCAATAACTCAGTTACACCTCCTGCCTTGACATCCCCCTTCGGAGACAGGTCTGACCATGCTGCCCAGGCTGGTCTGGAGTTCATGAGCTCAAATGATCCTCCTGCTTCAGCCTCTAGCTTAGTTAAGGCTGCAGGTGTAGACACGGCCTGTGGTTCCCACTTTTCTAAATGTTAACCCATTTTGTGTAGTGATGGGGTTTCCAAGCCTTTGGATGATGAGCTGTAGACCACATAGCTAGGATGATAATGTTGTATATGCACATGTCTGAGAGGGGCCCGGATGCATGGCTGTGAGCAGTTAGGACTTGACTATTAGTGCTGGATCTGGGTTTCTCTCTTGAGCCATGGGGGAAGGAAGGGCCTGCCTGGGAGGGAGGCTGAAGCATGGCCCAGTAGAGACAGCCTGTCTTCCAAGATTCAGACTTTTGGGTCAGAGGTGGCCCTGATCCTGTTGCTTGATCAGGGGCAGGGCCCGTCACTCTTTCTGAGGCTACATGTTCCCTGCCAGGGCAGGTGCAGCTATGTCTGCATGGTCCAGCATAGGTAGGCTTAGCTCTGCTATGCTTTAATCATGGCAGACACACACAGACATTCTCCATTCTCTCATTGCAATATCCAAAGCCTTCCTGAAGGAGTGCCAGTGAGGAGGTGTGGCTATGCACACCACACGTGCAGGTAAGCAGGAAAAGAACCAAAACACATAAAATGCTAACTGTCTCTGATACCGTAGTCGTCTGCATACTGAAACAGTTCACGGTGGAGAGTATTAGGGAAGAGGAAGGGGAGCAGCAGGAGGGGGAGGGGATCAAAGTGTATGATACACGTATGAGGATGTTGTAATTAAGCCCATAATTTGACAGTGAATACACACTTAAGAAAACAATTGTGGTGGTTTTGAATTCTGTTCCCTTCATATCCTAATCACCCCTGGGACTTGTGTACTTTTCAGGTGCCACCGTGGCTATGGCAGCTGTGTCTGTAAAAGGCTCACATCAGCCAGCATGGCTAGTGATGGAGACTTTGAGATGCTCACACATCATTCCCCGGAGGCACTGCAGGATGAGGAATGGCTGAGGCTTCGAGTCAAGAACATTTACAAGGGGCGTATGCTGCTTCCCAGCCTTTTTCTCCAAGAACAGTCCTAACTTTGGGCAGATGCCTGGCTTTAGCTAAGAGCCTCATCCAAGAACATTGTGATCTCAATCCCCACTGGCTTCATTCCAGGACCCTGACACTGAGAACCTCCCAGGTCTCAGTAGGAGAACACCACATATCTCCAACACCAGGACCTTTCTCAGGTCACTCTGCACGTCTGTGTGGTATGTCCCACCCTAGGTCTGGAACATTCTTCTTACAACTTCCACATCTGTTGATGGGCATGGCTCCTAACTGAGGAGGCAGCAGTACCTGCTGTGCTTGGTCATGGGATGTAGATAGGGTCTCTGTTGTGTTCAGTGTACTGGATGGTACCACTGGGGGTTCAGTGTGGCCCTGCTGGCCTTAGGCCTTTCCTGTTTGGAGACAGGACAAGAATCCGACCGCACCCGCACGAGTAAAGAGAGAGGAACAAGACCAACAGAACGTGTGGTGCTTTTTATTCAGTCTTTAAATTGTGCTTCTTATTAAATGTGACCTTTTCCAAACTCAAGTCTCACAGTGTGTGCGGTGACTTTGTGTGCGCACATCGTGAGTGAGCTCCAGTGCCCTTTCTGAGCGAATAACTTACAAATTCAAACCAACACCCTGGCCACCTCACCGACTGCATCTCAGGCTCTAGAACTTTCCACTGGGCAGGTACACAGCCTTGATAAAGGGATGCTGGGAGAGAGCCAATTCAAACGCAGAGAAAATACATATTCTTAACTGAAATAAAATTAGTACATGGCCTTGTCTTTGTTCCATGATGCTACAGAAACACATTTAAAAAGTTTTTTTTTTTCTAATCTCTTTTAATCAAATAAGCAAATCCAGAAAGGTAAAATTGTAAGGGCCTCTGTACTATCAGGGAACATTATATAAAAAAAAAATCTGACTCCTATGACTGAAGAACGTAGGTCATAGGGGTTGCACGAAAGCAATACACCTGAACCCTGGGTAGAAGGTAAAGGGCCCTGCCAGGGAGTTCTCTGGGTGGAAAACCCACTAGAGGCATTTACACTGGAGAGCACATTCCCTTCCTGTCTCTGGGTGGAGACATAAGTGGCCAAAGCCAAGAAAGACAGCAGCTAAGCGTCATGGGAGCTCAGGCAATGGAGAGCAGACAAGCGCCGGGGAAATACCACTTGCAAATTCCTTTGTAGAGGTCTCAGGTCTGAAAGCAAATCACGGACTTAAATTAATTTTTTTTTCTATGCCTGTGGGGCACAGAGGAGCACCTCAGTTACTCTAGCACACAAGAGGGTGTCTGGGAGCAACACTTTAGGCTTTTTAGCTTCTCATGGAAGATACCGGTGGGCAATTACAGAGTGCAGTTTATTACAGAACAAATTGGACGAGAGAGAGCCTTCAGTCATTTGAGAATTTTTTTATGCATGAATCACTTCCTCCTCTACTGATGAAAGCCTACCACAGCCCTCTGGCCCCATGGTTTGCATCCACTAGGACCCCACCTCTCCAGCCACCACAAAGCATTCTTCCCATGACAACAGGTGAGAGTGAAATACCCCCACACTCACTGACCCTCTACAGCCACCTGTCTGCATCTCTCCTCTGAAAGTCACACCCGCGGATGCTCTCCACCCCTGTGGCCCTCGCTGACCTCACCTGGTCCTCAGCCGCTCCCAGGCTAGCCATCTGCAGTGGGAATGGGCATGGGCCCAGCTTCAGGCTTGGGACACAATGAGGGACAGTGAGCAGAAACTGAGCACTGTTCCTCTGGAAGCCAGGAGCCACTTAGTGAAGCTAGGAGGTGGCAGGCAGGGGTGAAAGCGTACACACACATAGACAATTCAGCCCGCCTCCTGTCTCTGGTGTCTGAAAAATCCTGTCTAAATGAATACAGACAGACCGGGTTCCTTTCCCGTTCTGTCCCAAGAGACACTTGTGGTCCTTCTACTTCGTGGCCTGGGTGATCCAGGGTCCAGCTCTGGAATTACACTTGCTTTTATCAATGTTTACTATAATGGCTGATTCCATATAAGCAATCAGAGATTTGATTAAAATGAATCTATTGTTCTAGATTGAATTTTTTTCCATTCAAATGTTTATATTCCGTCTACCTTGAGCAATCAGTTGAGGAAACAGGCACCTTCAAAGCCTCCCCAAGAACAGAAACTGCTGAAACAGCAATGTACACACTGGCCAAGGGAGACAAATGGACGCCAGGGCAGGGTCCATCTTCACGGGGCTGCTTTTTTCAAGTCTCGAATCTGCTTAATTAGGTAGTTCTTCTCGTCAGCGAACTGCTCGTCATCTGTCCTCTCTTTCTGGAAGCTGCTCAGAAATTCAATGAGTTTGGGCTGATTTTTTAACAGAATCTCCACGATAGGCTGCGTTTTGTGAGGGCTGGCCACGAACACCTATAACAGAGGGAAACATTTGAGCAATGTCTTTCTGGAATGACTCACACGCCAGTGACAGGAATATGATTCAGTAATCCTTGTCGCTTGTCTCCTCCATCCCCAGCCTTGGGGCATCTGCTTCCCCAGCAGCAGCACAGGCTCCCCTGAGAAGGCCGTGGTCTCCCTGCTCCTTACGGCTCATGACAGGACAGTCTCGAGCACCGCTACCCACAGGGACTCGATCCCTAGAAGGCCGTGGTCTCCCTGCTCCTTACGGCTCATGACGGGACAGTCTCGAGCACTGCTACCCACAGGGACTCGATCCCTAGAAGGCCAGGAAGAGGCTCCCGAGACTTCCACCCAGCAGGTCCAGAACCATAAGGTGACAAGGACCAAGCTTTGGCCTCCTGGTCACAGTACTTGGATTCCTCCTAGCCACCGGGACAAAGAAAGCACAAAGGTGATTAGTAAACACCTTAAGACAAGTGAAAAGTGAGAACATGAGAAACAGCCCTCAGGCAGGCAAATCGTGGCTGTAAATGCCTGCATTCTGAAGAGAGCTAACCTCACACTTTAAGAAACTAGGAAAAGCAGTGAATCAAAGCAATAAACAAAGGAGCGAGACAGAGGAGAGAAAAACCACAGAGAAATGACTAAGCCAGAAACTGGCTCTTGAGATGACCCACTTTGACAAGCCTCTGCCTAGACCGTTAGGAGCGGATTCTGAGAAGTTAAACTTAGAGTGAGGCACTGCTAGCAACTTTACTGAAACAAAAGCTGACGGGTAGTGGTCCAGTCCAGATAATGCCCAGTTCCTGCTCTCTGTGTGGAGTCTGCAAAGGGAGCATGAGGCCAGCACTCCTGTCCCTCCTCACCCAGTCCCTTACTCCAGTCCATGGGAAGGCACTGCCTACATTTAGGGTGGGGCTTCCCACCTCAGGCAAACTGATCCACGTAGTTCCTCACAGACGTGCCCAGAGCCTTGTCTCTTCAGTTATTTAGGTCCTGTCAAGTGGACAAGCAATATTAACCACTACAGATAGGTAAGAAATATATTTAAATTCCTCAAGAAATAGAAAATTTCAGCAAACCTATTATAAGAGATCAAGTCAGTAACCAAAACCCTCAACAAAGAAAAGCCCAGGCCAGTTGACTTGCACTGTTAAAATTTCTATCGAACATTTAAAGAAAAAAAATGAATGTGGTGTTTCTCAAATTCTTCAAAGGAGAAGCATTCCTAGCCCATCCTATGAGGACAGCAATACCTTGACATAAAGCCAGACAAAACAATGAAGAGAGCTCTCAAAGGCCAATATCCCTTATGAATGAAAAAGCAATTAACAGAGTCATACAGAGCAACCAAGTGGAACTCAGTTCCTCATAAGACAGTGAAACACCAGATGTACTGTGCTCCCCATCCAGATTCATTTACAGCCCAACCCTCAGCACTGAAGGTGTCATTTTCTATGGTAACATGAACGTTACAGATTCATCAGGCTCAGATGACATCACACTGGGTTAAGGGACCCCAATGTCACAACTGGTAAGAAGGAAGTTCAGATACAGAGGTACATGGGCGCAGAGAGGAATGGAGTGATGTGCCCATGAGGAAAGACTGCTGGCAAGCACCAGAAGCTAGGAGAGAGGCCGTAAGGATTCTCCTTGAAGCCTTCTGAAAGAACCAACTCTACTGACACCTCAGCCCTGGACTCTGGTCTGCAGAACTGGGAGAGAATATATTCTGCCCTTTAGCACTCTGTCATGCCCTAGGAAGCTGATGTCACATTGAGTGAATGCAGGAAAACCACATGGTCATCTCAAGTTTTTCAGAATTTGACAAAGTTCAATACTTTTCAGATAAAAAAAATTTTACAGAATGAAGCTGGGTCCTCACCTCACGTCCTACACAAAAATTATTAAAAATGAACCAAAGGTCTGAATACAAGAGCTACTAAGACATTAGGAGAAAACTACAGAGGGCACACTCATGACCTGCCCATCAGATGGGCGGCACTAAAGTTACCTCTTCGGTATAAAGGTATAAAGGAGGGGGGGAGAAAGTATCTACAAGTCATAGATCTCACATCTCAACTATGCGACTCAACAAGCCATAATCTGTCCACAGAGCAAAAGGACTTGGGTAGAGCTTTCTCCAAAGAGGAATAAAAGTGACCAGTAATCCACAAGATAAGAGAGAGGGCAGTGCAGGTCACACTGCAGTAGGAGGTACAGGCACTGAGATATAAGACAGAAAACGTGTGCTGAGCACAGGAGACCACTGCAAAGTGAACTGCACATAGCGTAGCTGCCATGGGAAAGTCTGCCATCTACCCGGTCAGCTAAGCAGCGAGTGACCGTGTGACCAAAACATGCTGTCAACACAGGAAAAAGGAATGTCCAAATGACACCTGTGCTCCAGTGCTGACAGCAGGAACCAGCCCCAAGTGTTAACAGCCTCAGAACCCATCAACTGATGAACGATATCCACGCCATGGAGTCTGCCAAGGACATCACAAGGAACAACGCGCCGAACAAGACGCAACATGGATTGGACTCCACGTATACAACTGTCAAAACAAGCGGATCCACAGAGCGAAGAGCAGACGGGCGGCTTGCAAGTGTGGCGGAGAAAGGAACGGAGAGACTGCCTAGTGCACAGGGCTTCCTTCTGGGGTGCTGGAACACTGACCTGTGGGGGGTGACAACTCTAAACACTGAGCTCTGCCTTTTCAAATGGTCAACATGTGAGTTTTTATAGACGTGGCTTTTGCTACAATAAGCCAAAACTGTTACTTACAGAAAAGGTATTCCAGTCTTGTTTCCACTGTCACACAAATGCCTGATGTTCACACAGTACCTGTGAGTATGGTAGGAATTGCCAGTCACTCTGGCCTTTTCTGGTTGACATTTGTTTATAGGAGAGCTGCTAAAGTTCTCACTACAAATGGCCTGGCGTTCTGTGGGAACTACGGAAATAACTCACAAAAGCACTGCTTACAAAGGAGAGAGACTAGGCGCACTGGACAAACCGGGCAGGCATGCCCGGAGGAACTCTAGAGCCCACACCCTAGACCCAAACCTGCAGAAATGTTCAGGAGGCTTGCAAGCTTCAACATTGTCCCTTATATTTCTGCTTACGACTCCGGAGCCCTCTGCTCAGAAGCCAGTTGTTCACTAGACTCTCATACGGCCACTGTCTAAGACTTTCTGGTGGGGTGGCAGGGACCACAAGCTGACGTAGGAGACCTCAGGGTGGAAACTCACTGCTGACTGATGTGTACAGAATAGCTGTTGTAGCTCCCATCCTAAAACACATGCGATTTTCAAAGTACCACTAAACAAACGTAAACACATGAAAACTGCCTGATGGTTTTTGGATTGTTGTCTCACTGCCTGCATCCCTCAGTTTACACGACAGGTCTCGGAAATGTAATTTATGGAGTTTTCAAGCACAGAGGAAAAGGCAGTAGCCACATTCAAGTATTTAATTCAGGAAACAAAATATTTTATTCTTCATTTTAGATTTGAATGCTTCTTATGAATATTAAACCTTGTATACATCTTCACTGATCTCATCCAAATTTTTTTTTTTTTCGCCAGGAAGGATTTGAGCTGAGGAGGCACAGGAGGACTTTGCCCCAGCTTTGTTGTCCACTGGAACACTTTGAACATGTGACATGGAGTTGCCCATGTACAAGTCCATTCCATAGAAGTAAAAATAAAGTAACCATTCTTACACACACACACACACACACACACACACACACACACACACACACACACACACACACACACCCAGAACCTGGTGATCTTAGAGACAGCTAGCTTGCTTCTGTTAAAGAATGACTGGCCAAGCTCTACAAGGGAGGTGCCTATGCCATGGATGACTAGGCTCCCTGAACACCACGGCAGGAAGTGAGGGTGGCAGAGGTCAGCAGGCTGGAAATGGACTCCCAGAGCGCTCACAACAGAGACACTGTTCTGCCATTGCTCTCTCATTGTGATGAGGTGAGAAAGCAGGAAATGACATGTGAAGTAAGTAGAGCAGCTGCAGTGGCGGGGATTTGTAAAACCCTGGGTTCCATCCCAGCACCACAATAAATAATACTCTAAACTCCCCCACTCAGACATATTCACTATGAAGAAAGGCTTACGCAGTCTTTCATCTTAAAGAAAACTGAGCTTGCTTTTTTTTTTTTTTAAACACTGGTCTGTACTCTGTTCTATCATTCTGCGTTTTTGCTGTTTTGTTTTGTTTTTGTGGTACCAGGGGTTGAAGGTAACACCTCACACATTATAGTCAAGCTCTCTGCCTTTGAGTCACACACATGTCAGCTCTGTTTTACTTTTGGGGACTACACTGGTCAGGCTGCTCCTGAAACCATTCTATAGCCCAGGCAGGTCTTGAACTCATGATCTTCCTGGTCAGCTGGAGCAGCGACTATAGCAAGCCATTATAGGCCTTCAACACAGAGTCTCTGTATACTTGGAGCTGGTCTCCACTTGAACAAAGCCAGGGTGGACTCACTGGGTACTGGCTAGCTGACTTATATATGCCATAGGCTCTCATCATTACAGGTCTGGGGTAGGGGGTGGGGTGGGGGAGAGACTGGTTGCTGTGCCCTCTAGGTGAGGCTTAGAGCACTGATACAGGCGATGGCTACTGCTGGTGTCATGCCAGCACTGTGCCACATGCAGGCAGAGCATGCCTTTGGTTTAAAGTGCGTGCTCTTACCCACAGACAAGAGCAAGGAGAGGGAAAGGTATGGTCACAACACTCTTCTTCTGTAAAACAGCTTCAAAAGCAAAGAGCAGGTCAAGGGAACAGGAGTGCCTCTGACCTTCCTTCTGAAGTTTGTCAGCATTCTTCATATTGTCCTTGGGTGTCTCTAGGAATTTACTTAGAGATATAGAATACATTAATTTGACTCAAACCAAGCCTTGCAAGTCTGTTGAACCGATATGAAGCTTTCTGATGACTTGTAAGCCATTTAGGTTTTAAAGTTTTTAGAACCAATCATATTGAGACATAATTCATATACCATGCAGTCTGCCCATTCAAAAAACATATCCCAGTGATTTCTCGTATGTTCATGGAATTGTGTGTCACATTCAACTTTAAGATATTTGTCACCCCAAAGATGCCCTACACCCGCCAGCAGTCACATCTACTGTGCCCCCCCACCAACTTCCTATCAATAGACAGTCTACATCAATGAGATTATGTAGCTCAGCACAGCGTTTCCATGACCTGTTCATGCTGCGGCAACAGTAGTTCCCCACACTCTTATTGTCAAAACATTACCGAGTTTTGAGAAGGATTAAAGGATGCAATTCCTGCTTATATACATTTGGTACAGTCACCCTAACACAGTAATTGCTGACTACATTATTATTTATCTCCTTTCTTAAACTGTCACCAATACCACACAGCTGTTTCCCAAATACCCAGTGTCACACTAAAGCCCCACACCTAGGAGATGAGGTTCAGTGGCAGAATGTATGCTGATAAACTTGTCCTTGAATCTCCCACACAAACAGCTTCCTCAGCCACAAAATGAGGGTCCTCCACCTGCCTAACTTTAGGAGGGCGAGAGGCATGTTCCGCTGGGGAAAGCCCTGACCAACACAGACGATACAATGCTGGCACTGCCCTCGACTAGGTATTCAGATACATCTTGGAGATTTCATACAACTGGGGAAATAATGTAGGAGATTATGTATCCATTTCAAAATTATATCAAAAGCAACCTAAAATTTTCTAGCACTGAAGTCTACTTAGGTTGTACAGTAATAGCTAAGCATGCATGAGGTCCTGGGCTCAATTTCCAGTACAGAGAAAAATGGTTATTTTCTTATTCTGTATTACAGGTACTAAATATAGGCTTCACTTTTTATTCTCCTAAAAATGTTTTGGGACGCTCTGAGAACTTTCACAAGACCAAGCAGAACCCTACTAAGCTGTACACTCTACTTTCAGGTTAGGAATTTCTTTTTTATTGAAAAATTTATAAAATATATTTTGAATTTGTTTTTCCCTTCCCCCAATTCTTCCCAGATCCTATCCACCCAACTTTATGTGTTTTGTTTCTTAAAATCAATCTCTCTCTCTCTCTCCCTCATACACACACACACACACACACACACACACACACACACACACACACACACACACACACACACACTCTGCAAAGAAAACCTTTTATGAATCTCTCAAGGGAAGCACGTTTTAAATAGGAAGGAGCAGCATCTTGACTGTGCGTTCTCATTTCCCTGCTCTGCCTGTGTTAATAACTGAACAAAGTCAAGCAACACCAAATGAGGACAGTGTGAAGTCAAGCGCTCACTGTTTAAAAGCATGCCTTGAAACATTAAACCAGCAGTACTATAAACAGTTCGTGTGTTTTGAGACAGTCTCGCTAGTTGCCTGGGGTGGCACCAAACACCTGGACTCAGGTGGCTGTCCTGTCTCGGCCTTTGGAGGAGCTGAGAGGGTTAGGTATGCACTACCACGCCCAAATACACACGCCTTCAGGTACTGTTACAATGTGGGATGTTAGTAAATCATTGCCAGTTCTCAAGCTCACTTAGTCCAGGAATGTCCTTGGAGCTGCTGCCAGCAGAGCAGGTGTTCTGTGGAAAGCTGTCCTCAAGGAAGTGAGTGATTCATGGCTGGTTCTTCAGCAGCTGACCTATGGTCTGGCATTCCTTCCAAAGTGACTGGTAGGAAAGCTACTCCTGTCCAGAGGCACTGTGCACTTAACTTTCAGCTGGACTATCAGGCTGGCTTCTGTACCTGACGATTTCACATACGTGTCCGTCTGTAGTAACTGGGGCCTGAGTGAAGCATGGTGTGTGCAGGACTGTTCCTGTCACTCACCATATCTGAGTTCCAGTGGCTTTGGGGGTGAGTCCAAGCCATGGGCAAACCCCTCTCAGGGTCTGGTGGCAACATAGCCCATTGCTATTGGGGAAACTGGAAAGGAAAGGAGCGGGGAGAGGTGAGCTAATAGCGGCTCAAGTTCTTTTCTGGGACAGCAAGGACACAAAGACACAGGCCTCAGAGCCCAGTAACTTCATTTTTAATTTAAGCACTTCATTTTCTAATAAGAAAGCAGGTGGATATGCCCATGCCTTCTGCTGGCACTGCTGCACAACCCAGACTGCTTCTCCTGACTCTCACCCCAGGATTTCCCATGTTGCGGCTGTACTGTCCAGGGCCATGAACTTCCTGAAATGGAGTTGCACAGGAGTCTCTGAACTCAGCCAGGTAATGGGACTGGCAATGCTGGCCTGTGAAGGCATTTCCAGAAGCCTGTCCCAGATTCTGTAGCTCTACAGAGGACCCTTTGAGGGGAGGGCAACTGTTCATAAAGGCCTGGGACTTTTGCCTTTCTAAATAGCTAAACATTATTTTTGGGAAGTAAACAAGCCATATTTGAGTGGAAGAAAAAGCTGAGGTGCGCAGGGTAGGCCCAATTCACACACACAAGTAAACAGTGGTCAACCATTTTTAAATGTTCCTACTTTGTCCACTGATTAGGGAAACCAAATTCGGATTGTCCGAGGACAGGAGCAGGCCATTTCTGGTTGGCCACACACTAAGTCTTTCTATATTCATGCATTTCTGAACAAAACGAGATGCCATTAGCTCTCATCTTGTTTGACGGGGTGCACACTCGCAGGCACAGAGTGGCATGGCACACAGGTTTCTGTGCTGTCATTCCTCAGGAGAGTCTGGGGCTTGTCTGCCACTTGGGAGTTTCCCGGAACCACACACTCACTCTTTGTTTCACTGTCTGTTTACTGTTCAGGAGACAGTTCTAACACAGAGAAGAATGTAGGGAGTAAGATGTCACGCGGCACCTCAGACACACACACTGCACATCGCCAGCCTGAGCTGCTTTCAGCTACAGTGCAACTGCTGGACACCTCCGCTGCCCCCAGACACACACTGTCAGACTGTGACTGCAAATGTATGCATCTAGACAGAGTCAAGTTTTCAAATTAAAAAAAAAAAAATCAGCTTGTCAATTCTGTTAGGATTTCATGTGGAAATAAATGAAATTTTTGAGTTAACATTTTAATTATCCTAGTGGCTTCTTGGAAAATATCTGGTAGCAGAAATACTAAGTTTCTAACTTGTCAAAGCAACTATAGCCTTATAAATTGCTATGTTCTCCACTAAAAGACAAAGAACTCTGTCCCTGAATATACACTTTTAAGACCAAAAATTCTTGGAGCTCACTGAGCTTTTTATGACTACTCTACACATCAGCTTCAAGAAAACAACCTGAAACTGGCAAAAGCTGGCCAGATGCATAGTGTGAACTGCAACATACCTTACAGTAGTAAGAAATGGAATTAGTTAGCCATCGCTCAGGGCCGTTCATACTAGAATAAAAATGTCCAACGACTAAGGAAGATGTCTACTGTTCCAACCTTACACAAAGCACAAATGTTCGCGTATGGCACAGCATGATGTGATGAACTAGGATATAAATTAGTGGGATAATGTCAATACAGCTGAAGGAAATATGTCCACAGTAGTTAAGAGTATGGGATTACAAACTAACTTTTACCTTCTATCTGCATATATTTAAGTCTATTATCTAAAATTTCCAGGAGATAGTTTTATTACTCAATGTTAGAAAAAAGACCCCATTTCTAAAGCAGTAACAAATGAGACCTGGGAACTGGATGCAGCCTCAGGATGTCCCTTGGGTCAGAGAGGAGACTGGCGAAAGCAGAAGGCAGCACTTAGGTCTTCCATTCTAGCTAATCTCGGATCACACTTGTAATCTGTGGGGGAAAATAAATCTTTCTTTTTTAAACATTACTTTTATTATTTTTAATTATGTGTAGGTATAGTGTCCGCATATGGGCATCTACATATGACTGCAGGGGCCTTCAGAGACCAGAGGTATGAAATCCCCTGGAACTGGAATTACAGATGGCAGTAAGCAACCACATACGGGTACTGGAATCTGAACTCGGGTCCCCTGGAAGAGCAGCCAGTGCTCTTAACCTACGAGCTATCTCTCTGGCCCTATGAGGGAAGCACTGAATTGTTAAGTATGGTGGCAGGGCCACGAAGCTTGGCCTCGCTGTGTTTCCCATCCTTTTGGCTTCTAGTGAATACTAAAGAGGCCTTTACCAGGCAGGTCAAACATCATTTATTTTTCAGTGGATTTTAATTTGAAAACAACTGCTTATCTTACTGCACGATACTGGACTGCAGACCCTCTGAAGTTAGATCAGCTTGTTGCAGATGTCAAACTTCTCTAAATTTATATGTAAAGACCAGAGACAAATTTGCCCCGCTGTAGCTAGAACTGAAGCAATGGTTTTCTGCAATTAGATTAGTGGAAGAATATAATCTAAGTTTGCAAAACAAAAGGATTATCTAATTTTCTCCCAAGTAAAGGAAAGGAAAAAGCAGGTACTTTGCCATTTCACCGCTGAAGAAAAACACAGTCAGGTATCAGCTCTTTACCTTAAAGACATGGAAGGCTTCAAACTGGATGTTAGGACTTTTGTCTCGAAGTAGGTTCATCATCAGTTTCAGGTTCTCTGGCTTGCTGATGTACTTGGTCATAATGGCAAAATTGTGGCGGTCCAGGATTAGCTCGCCTAGCAGCTGCAAGACACAAAGCCAAAACCTTTACTTGACTCTTCAAACATAGCTCACCAGGACGGCATCAAAACCCAAGGCTGGTGAAGAGTTGTGAGGCACCGTCAGTGACAGGTGTGTGCCAGGCACAGTGGTACCTGCTGCAGCCCCAGCTACTCGGGAGGTGGGAGCAGGAAGAGCACTTGAGCCCATGAGCTGCAGCCCAGTGGGCACAGTGGGACCCTATCTCAAACAAACAAACAAGCCAAGAGATAAAGAAACACCAACCAACCAGTCAGCCAGCCAGGCCTGGAAATGGCACTGTTGCTACTTCGTTAAGCTTTCATATGGTTTGGCTAATGTTAGTTCTTGAAGCAGTTTTTCATTCGCTCACTGCTCAGCATACTAAGAGACAGCTTGATCCACATCTGTGCCCATCACTTTGCTTCCCAGCCTTGTACTGCCCTAAGAACATTTCAGGCAGAAAACAAGTAACAAAGCTGACTGCATGAACGCACTTTCTGGTTTGCTGAAAGGCTTTAATGTTAAGGAAATCTTATTTTATCCTTGACTTAATTTTTTGAAAAAAATCAGATGTATTTTATTTTATGTGTAAGTGTTTTGCCTGATTGTATGCATATGCAGTGTATATATGATTGGTGCCTAGAGAGATCAGAGGAGGGTGCTGGATCTGTCTGCCTCTGCTGGGATTTAAGGGCTGTGTCACCACAGCCTGGTGCTATATATGCTTTTAACCACTGACTTTTATTATAAAACCTGACCCAAGGCCAAAAAGTAAACTAACACTTATCCAAATCTCTATCAAATATGCAAGAAGGTTTTTAAAATTACATTGTGATGTGGGTGTGGGCACATGTGTGCTACAGCAGACACGTAGGGCAGAGAACAGATGCCAATCTATTTTCTTCTTCTACAGTGTGAGTCCCTGGAATTAAACTTGGGTCATCAGGCTTTGTGTGCTGAGCCAGGTTATGGCCCAAAAGTAGAGTGCTTACGTAGCATGTGTGAGACCCTAGATCCAATCTCTAACAAGGCAGTAAAAAATAAGGGACATGATTCTCAAAAGGCAACATTACTTTGAAGCAAAATAAAGATACTTCAAGTGAGACTAGTTGCAGCCTCTGAGCAGGAAGGAGAATGCACCATTGTTTCCACAACCTCCATCTTCCCGCAGGAGAGCTTCCACTAGACAGTTAAGAGGTGTACTCGCACAAGTTACATGTAAAATGCTCTTCTTTTTAATTCATTAAATTTTTCATTTGTTTTACATCCCAAACCATAGCTTCCTCTCCCTTCCCCCCAGTCCTCCACTTATTTATAAAGGGGCAGACTTCTCATAGGTGCCAACAAAGCATGGCATATCAGGTTGAGGCAGGACTAAGCTCCTTCCTTGTAATGAGGCTGGAAAAGGCAACCCAGAATTAGGAACAGGTTCCCAGACAAGCGTTAGGGTCAGGTCCTCTCCCACTGCCAGGAGTCCCAATGTAGACCAAGCCACACAACCCTCATACATAGGCAGAGGGCCTAGGCAGGTCCCATGCAGGTTCCCTAGCCATCGATCCATAATCTGTGAGATCCCGTGAGCAGGTCAATTGCTTCTGTGGGTTCCCTTGTGATTATCTTGGCACCCCCCCCTTCCCTCTCCTCAAAAGGATCCCCCAGGCCAAGTCAAGTGCTTGGCTGTGGATCTCGGCATCTGTTTCTATCAGTATCAGTTACTGGCTGAAAGCTCGCCATAACAATTGGGGCAGTCACCAATCTGATCCCAGGAGAGGGCCAGTTCAGGCTACCTACCCACTATTGCTAGGAGTCTTAACTGGGGTCATCCTTGTGGATTTGTGGGTGTTCTCTTGCACCAGGTTTCTACCTGACCCCATAATGCGCCCCCCATCAAGACATCTCTTTCATTACTCTCCCCTCCACCCACCCCCCAACCCAATCCTTCATGCTCCCCGCACACCCCACCGCCCAGGAAATTTCTTCTATTCCCCCTTCCCAGGAAAAATCCATGTGTCCCCTTATCTGGCAGTGTCTCAGAAAACTGGGAATCGATCTACCTCAGGATCCAGCTATACCATTCTTGAGCATATCCCCAAAGGAAGCTCAATCACACCCAAGGACACTTACTCAACTATTTCATAGCAGCTTTATTTGTAATAGCCAGAACCCGGAAACACTCTAGATGTCTCTCAACCAAGGAATGGGTAAGGAAAATGTACATTTACACAATGGAGAATTACTCAGCCGTTAAAAATAATGACACCAGGAAATTTGCAGGCAAATGGATAGAACTAGAAAAAAAAATCATTCTGAATTACGTAACCCAGGCCCAGAAACACAAACATGGTATGTAGTCACTCATAATTGTAAAGTAAAGCATATTAACCATGCTATAATCCACAACCTAAAATGCTCTTCTTACTTTCTGGATTGGTTCAGCAGCATACTGCACAAATGTTACCAAAACCCTGGGTGGGAAGCAGAATGCACAGCAACAGCAGCTAGGTCTTACAGAATACAACTCTAGGTGTATATAAGGGGTTTCTGTTACGTTACTTATTCCATCTATTGGACAGTAAGAACCACACACATGATAAGAGTTAGCCTTTGGCTATCTTGCTACTTCTCATCCCAGTGAGGAACCTCCTGTAATCTCCCCTTGCAGCAAAACTCCTAGGACTCTACTGGAAGATGTCTTTGTTTCTAGTTTCTCACTCCTGCTATTCTGTGGCCACCCGCCACTACCCCTTTCCTCTGCACCATATCTGGTGAAGTCGGCAGGTTGTACACTCGGTTCACTTCCTGCAAACCGTAACATCTTCATTGGTGGATGCAGTTTTAATACTGATGTCTCCAGAATTTCTAGTCAGTGCTGACCACAATTCTATGTTACACAGACCTGCTTGGATGTTGTTGGCTGATTTACTTCACATCTTTAAAAGCAATTCCTTTTCTTTTCTTTGTAGGTGACACAGAGGCCTGTTAGCTCCTGAAACCTTCCTCAGCTCACTTTCTCTTGTTCCTTTCCGTAGCAAATTAATTTTGCAGGTTTGCTAATTTTCTGGTTTCCAATGACTCTTGAACATTAAGAGTCCTCACTTTACTACCAGCTTCCTTAATCAGATACTCCCTCCCTTCCATATGAACAATTCCAAATCATGATGATTTCCTCAGCCCTTACTAGTCCCGCTCACTCTGCACTTAAAACAATCTTCCTGAAGGGCAGCTGTATTATTATTAATTCTATTTATAAAGTGAGAAAAATGCCTACTTCCATGGATTTAGGGGAAAACACTTGTTAGGAAGGCATTTTGTGATAGTGCACAGGAAATCATTTCTGCATCTTCCTTCACACCCTCACTCCCATGCAGTCTGCTGCTTAGACTCAGATCCTCTCCTCTTGGATTTTGAGAAATGCCTTCCCTCTGCTGCCAGTATTAACTGTCACCTCTCCTCCCTCCTGCTGGGTTCCCAGAACTGCCTCTAGGCTCCCACTTGTTTCTCTTGTCTGTGCCCTTCCAAGCTAACCACTTGGTGGGACTCGCTGGGGCTATCCTAGCAAGTGGAATCCCCTCTTTGCAAAATGCAGAAAGGATATTTTATTATTGATGGGTGTAAAACTATGGGGAACCTGTGAAAAAGTGGCTCTGCATGGTTAAAGCCTACCCTAGGGAACACAGCTAAGCCTGAGTCTCTCAGGGGGCAAGTAGACTTTCCCCAGAAGAACTCCTAGCACCATCCCCTGCACTTCCGGTTCATCTGAAATTCACCTGGTAAGCCCGGGAGCTGTTTGTCCCAGCAAACTGCATCATCTGGGTTTTCAGACATCTTTTATCCCTCCAAGAAGCTTAGAGAAGTTCTCATTCCAAGCACCCCTGGAGAGGGAGACAAGAGTGATGCCTTCCTGAACTAATTTAGGGCAAAGGGCTCTTCAGCCTTCAAGATAAAGCAGCCCTGACTGTCAAGCCAGCAACTGTTTTTCAGCACTAAAAAAATCTACTTTTCTACCTGGCAAACACACAATAAAATAATGTAACACAAACATAACACAAGTAACAAAGGGAATCTCTAACCCTGTGGCTTTATTTCATTTTTATCTCTAACTGTGTGGCTTTGTTTCTTTGTCCGCTCTCCCATTCTATGAATCCACGTGTCTGTTGTCATTATGACAGCTCTTCAGAATAACTTGGAATCTGGTACGATGATTCCCCTGGCTTCCTTCTTTTAACTCAGGCTATTCTATAGCTTTGGCTAGCTGGGATCTTTGGTGCTTCTATACAGTGTATTCTTCTATTCTGTACTTAATGAAGAAAATATCATATACAGATACAATGGATTTTTTTTTCTCTGAGACAATGTTTCACATAGCCCAGGCTGGCTTAGAACACACTTATGTAGTTAGGATGACCTTGAAATTCTGATCTACCTCCCTAGTGCTAGGATTGATCACAGGCATGTGTCATAACATCTGCATTATGTACTTTTGGTGACTGAATTTAGAGTTTTGTGCACACTAGGCAAGGACTCTACCAACCGAACTACAAAATCCCCCTCTACAGTGGAGTTTCATTTAGTCATAAAGAAGAATGAAATAAGTTGTTTGCTAGAAGTAAGTTGTTAACAACTGGAGATCTCCATAGTAAGCAAAACAAATCAGAAAGACAAAAATCACCTGTTTTCTCCCATTTATACAGACACATAAAATCACCTGCATGCACATATGCCATGGAGATGAAAGTCAAGACTGGGAAAATGAGGGGACTAGAGGAAGGAGAGAGAAATGAGTATGTTATACTAGTATGTAAATATCTTTATGAAGCCCCCATACTACATACAGTATGTATACTGTAAAAAATTTTTACATAAAAATTTACACGGATTTTTCAGTAAGGATTTGTTGAGGTTCCATTTATGCGTTCAATTCGGATTAAGTCATTCCAATTTTATTTTCTGCTCATACAAGCTTACAACTTTAGCCAGGTGTGTGGCGCATTTAAAAATCCCAGCTGTGGAGACAGGAAACAAGTTCAAGGCCAGCTCCATGAGGAAACCCTGTCTTGAAAAATGAAGGGTAGGAGTATATAGCTAGGTGGAGAAGCACTCACACAACACGCTCAAGGCCCTGTGGTCTCCAGAATCCTATACACTCTCTCACATACACACAAAATATCCATGACCTTGAGCTCAATATGTCCCAAAACTGCTATTACTAGCTTTCCTTAAAATAAGCATGTTCAGGAATGCATTTTTAATTGAGCATGCTCAGTAATACACCCACCCCTAAAGTGATATGGATATGCATAGCTTATATCTCTTTAACTCAACATTACTTTGGAATTAGTAATTGGGGCATTGCTTTGGAATGACTCCCGTGTTCTCCTTAGTGCTGCAGGAAATAAATATTTCTCTATTCTTCTGTGGGGGGGTGGCATGCTTATTCAAGCTTTGTGTTAATTAACATGAACACTATGTTTAGTTTTTAAAGGTCTTTTGGTCATTAACTGTCAATCTACTTTAATTAATAGTGACAAGGACAGTGGTGAAGCACTGCAGTGCAATACAAAATATCACAAAGCAGTATTATTCTAAGGAAATGGAACACATCCGCGTTTTACTTAATCATGTAGCTAGTGTAATTAAGAGGTTCTCCTCCAAAATGTGCTGTTTTAATGAAATTGACCAAAGCGCCAAAAAATTCCACCAAGCTTCTTTTTAATTACAATCTTTCTTGCTAGTAATTAAATGCCAGGTTTCTGAAGAAGGTCAGAAATAAGTTCCTAAGCTCCAGCACATGAGGGAAAGGAATCTCTCTCTTAATTACTTTTTCTTGGCCCAGGAGTCTAAGCATCCCAAGACCAAGAAAGTCTAGGAAACTTTAGAACATGATTGACAAAAGGCAGCGGGGAGCCAACACTTTGGAACCAGAAAGTGACTTAGCACTTCAGCCAGTTTATACTGATGAAGCTGTTTGCCCCTGCAACTATCTCACGTCTCATTTCCTACAATTATGGGACATCACAGACAAAACCTTACAGGGTCCGTATTTGTAAATGTGGTTACGGGGACAGCAGCTACTGTGATCATATATCTAATTCCTCAAAGGAAAAATCACGCTTGCATCAGCAGAGTTCCCCAGAGTAGCACTTTTCTCTAGAGGGGAGCCAGCAATGCTGAGTAAACTTGATGCTGACATGTGGAACACTTCAGTCCATCATCCTTCAGCTCCCTTGCAAAGGGTGGCAGGCACAGCACTATTTCAGCAGCATCCCTGCCTTATAAGCCAGCACTCTGAAGCCAACTTGCCCTGAAGTACCTTTTCATAGCTCTGCATTTCGACACATATTTTAGTCTGCTCCTCCCCGCCCCATCTAAGCAATGCTCTAATTTACCACGTGTGTCCATCAAATTTGAGATACCTGGTCTAGAATGAAATTCCGACAAGAAAAGCAGGTCTCAGGAGATTAATGAAGAATAGCAAACAATACTCTTGGGTACACAGGAGCATTTGCAAATCAGTAGGAAAGGGAGGGTTACAGGTGTTTCTGAACTAGGTACAAAAGTCTGCTCCAGGCCTGAAATGGATGTCTGAGCAGGGGAAGGGCACTGAGGCAACAAGGACAGAGAACTTCTTGCCCACCACTCTGTTGGAAGGAGGCTACTAGTTAGTTCCCAGCTGCTTAGCCCCGAAATAATCACACAGAAACTGTATTAATTAAATCACTGCTTGGCCCATTAGGTCTAGCTTCTTATTGGCTAACTCTTACATATTAATTTAACCCATTTTTATTAATCTGTGTATTGCCACGTGGCTGTGGTTTACCAGGTAAAGTTCCAGCATCTGTCTGTGGGGCTACATGGCTTCTCTCTTGACTCCGCCTTCCTTCTCCCAGCATTCAGTTTAGTTTTCCCCGCCTAGTTCTGTTCTAGCCTGTCAGACCAAGCCAGTTTTCTTTATTCATTAATGGTAACCACAGCATACAGAGGAGGATCCCACATCATCACTCAGGTGCTGGGTGGCTAGGTTCTACTGCTGGGTGCAGATGTGCACTGTTGGAACCAGTTTCATAAGCCCACCAATCCCAGCTGTACCAACAGAACATTGTTGGACCCTTCCAGAGACTGAACTCTGAGGAAGGTGAATTCTAGGGTTAATGACTAGCAATATTTACTTGAACAACTTAGTTTGATTCATTGAACAAATACCTATAGTTCATACTTCTGGGCAGGGATGTAGCTCAGTGGTGCTTGTTGACCCAGGCCCTTGGGTTCCATCCCCCATACTATAAAAATAAGCAAATAAATTAAAAAGCTAGTATGTTCTTACAAAAAGTAAGGCTCTGTTCTAATCTATTAAAATATGGACAGGAAAAGAGGACAAGATGGGGCAAAGCCAGCTAGAGAAAAGAAATAGAGAGGTGGGTGGGGAGACAATCTGGTAGAAAGAAAGGGCAAGACAGGCCAGAGGGAGAGCTCTCTGACTTGGCCTGAGGTCTCAGAGACAGGAAAAGTTTGGTCCGGTTTCTGGTCATTGCTGAAAATGGTTTGAGGATAAAATTTTAAGACCAAGAATAAAGTTCAAAGACCCTCATCTTCCCTCTTTTAATTTGGTTTAATCACTTAGTGTCATACAAACTCTACTTTGGCTCAGTATCTGTCAGTCTCACATTGAAAACAGGAATTTGAGGTTGAGCAATGGTGGGAAATGCCTTTAATCCCAGCAGGCAGAGGCAGGCAGATCTCTGTAAATTTGAGGCCAGTCTGGTCTATAAAGCAAGTTCCAGGACAGACAGAATTACACAGTGAAACCCTGTCTTAACAAAGAAAGAAAGAAAGAAAGAAAGAGAGAGAGAGAGAGAGAGAGAGAGAGAGAGAGAGAAAGAAAGAAAGAAAGAAAGAAAGAAAGAAAGAAAGAAAGAAAGAGGGGCTTGGGAAATATCAAAGGCAGTGATTCTCAACCTTCTTAATGCTTTGACTCTTTAATATAGTTCTTCATGTCATGGTGACCCCCAACCATAAAATTATTTTCCCTGATATTTCATAACTGCATATTTGCTACTGTTATGAATCACAGTGTAGGTATCTGACATGCGAACCCCATGAGAGGTCTGTTCAGCTCCCAAAGGGGTGGTGAACCGCAGGCTGAGAGCCACTGCTCCAAGTCACCTCTCATGCTGGTCTTAGGGCGCTCTCATCTTTCTTTACTATTCCAATGGCCACTCCCTTCCAGTGCCTCTCTCCTGTAGTTCCTCTGGCTGTCCTTCTGCTCCTTATATAGGTCTAACGCTGTGACAGTGGGGCGCATCTTAATTTTCTTGCTAATTAAATTTGCTCTGTGACAACTCTGTGTGTGATACATTCCTGTTACTTTTAGCCCCTACTCTCATCTCCCTCCAGTTAAGTCCCATTCACCCCCACAAGTTCTTTTCCACATTCAGGTGTTTCTGTTTAACCAGGGCCATCGATGTGATCGCGGGTTTGGAGCTACCCAGTGGAGCTCTGATGGGGTACATCAGGGGATACACAACTAAAACCAAAGATTCCTGTCTCAGAACTTTCAGTAGTGACAGTTAAGCAGGGGGCTTCAGCACATCTCTGGACATAGTACAACACAGTTTTGAGGTCACCGCTCTGCATAAGGTCCTCGGCCTCAATATGAGGAGCTCTGCAACAGGACGAAGCTTCTCTAAATGGATCACCTCTCATTGGTTTCTATGCAAGGGGAACCTCAATAACAGGTGCTGAATGATTGGCTGAAACCCGACCTGTCAATTAAGCCGGAAGCTGGGACAGTGGCAGCACCAATGCAGGGAGACACAGCATGACTGATGCAGCCCGCAGGGGAAGACATGTAAACTAGTTCATTACCTTCCTTTAAAATTGCATCGAATATTGAGGATATACGCACTGTCTGTCCTGTGGGTCACCACCATCCTGACGCCCCAGGTGAGCTGCGCAGCAGCTAGAAGGTATACAAACTGCACAGCTGATTCGGGATTACTGGCTGATAAAAAGTGCTCTGACAATGAAATGCGGTTGGCCAACGCATTTCAGGAAAATAGTTACAACCCTGGGGGAGAAATGTTTCCCCTAACCTAGAAGCCCCATGACATTTCAACTCTATAAGCCTGTATCATAGCTAAGAGCTGTTCCCATTCAAAACCATTAGGTTTATCATCTCCAAACTAAAAGCATCGAGGGGAATTTAAACATTTGGGTTTTGTATGCTATACTTTGGAGTTGCCACTTCTCTGAGTGTCCTGCACAGAGATGCAGCAGAGGCACTGGATTGGTTCATTCTGAAGGTATACTGGCGTGATTTCTAGGGGCTTTACGGTTGTCCTGACAGTCACACCATCCCAGTCACCGTGACCAGCTTCTGTAAGGCACAGTGATGTGATTCCCAGGGGCTTTACCAGGTCTTCCTGACAGTCACCCCATCCCAGTCACTGTGACCAGCTTCTTTCTCTTCATCTCTAAAATATTCTCAGAAGAGAACCGTGTGGTTCCGCTTAAGTCAGCTTAGGTTTGGTCATCTTCCTTAGTGAAATATTCCACATCTGACTTCAGCATATACTTATCATTCATGTTGTTGCTTCCAAAGTGTCTGAAGTAGGATGCTTCCATTATTTTGCGGCAAAGCTCAATCAGAGCATAAAGCATAACCCTTGAGTTACTTCTCAAACTGAAGGACCCTGAATTTTCTGTATTTATTTCTGCAGAGTAGATACTGTTTGTTAGCAAAATGTCAGCTTACAAGGCCTTAAGGAAATCTACCATTACCTTTAAAGATTGTCTCTTAGTCACGTAATTCTCCGACTGCAGCAGTTTCTCATAGTCTTCAAAGACCTAAGGAAAAGAAAGGAAGTCTGTAAGAGCAGCAGTGTGTCCTCTGCAGCAGGAGTGTGCTCACTCCTCCAGAGGCCTCAGCCCCAGCCCCATCACCACTGCACACAGAGGGCTCAGCAGCTCACTCCTGATCTGGACACAGGACCAGGACAGGGAACTGAAGGCATATGGGATCCATGCTGACCATTAGTTCTACAAACCAGAAATTCAGTTGAAAGATGGAATAATTTTGAATCCTCTAACTCTATTAAAAGCTTCAAGATAACACATTTTAAAGAAATCTGTTTCTGTAGTTTGGAGGCTACAGGTCCACACTTTGGGAAAAGAGTAAACTATACTTAGGGCTTGCTTAGGACTGTCAAATCCATAATGTCAACAGGAGTCAACAGGTGAGGCTTGGGTGACCATTGCTTGGCAGTGACCATGTCACTCCTATTGGCCTGTGTGAACTTTCGCCATTCTCACAAGAAGCCATGACCCCGGGACATGGATCTTCCTGCATCTCAATGTAGTCATTAGTCATGGGCTAGATACTTTGGGAGCACAGAGCACAGTAGCTGGGGAAGCTTGTTATCCACTTCCCTCCATTTGTGGGCACACCATTCAGTGAACATTATAGCTGGAGGAGCCAACAGCCAGAAGCAAAAAACCTAGGGGACAGAGAGGGACAAGACAGCCTCAGGGGCTGAGTGACAGGCTTACATGTACGCCCATCAAAACTTTTGATTTAGAATTGAGAAGTACAAGTATGCAGCTCAGATTAAAGTCACGACACTATTCTCTTTCATAAGCCATTTTGTTCTCTTGAACGCAGGGAAAACATTATAGCTCAGCTACGGAGGTTTTCCATAGAAGCCCATGTATTGAAAATCTGGCCCCCCCCAGCTTGAGGTGCTATTAAGAATGATTAATAAAAAGAGTGTTAATTTCATCAATAGACTAATTCCTTGATAAAGGCACAGCTGAATGGATTTTTAGGAGAGGAGAGATATGCCACTAAGGGTCATGATCTCTCTCTCTCTCTCTGAATGTAGTGTGCATGTATGCTTGTTCATGTTGATGGCTGTCTTCTTTGATTGCTCTACAGTATATATTGAGACATGGCATTTTATTGAACCAAGAGTTCACCAGTTCAGCTAGTGGCTAGTCTGCTTGTTCCAAGGACTGTCTGTTCATCTGTTTCTGTCTCCTATGCATTGAGATTGCTGGGGTTCTGCTAAGCCCATCTGACTTTTTAAGTGGGTTCCGAGGACCCAAACTCTAGTCCTCATGTTAAACCTGCTAAGCCATCTCCTCCAACCCCAGGGGCATGCTTTTGAAGGGTGCATTTGTCTCTGGACTCTTCCCCTGACTCTGGCTGCCACAGGGTGAGTATCTTTCCATTGCCACATGCTTTCCACCATGAAGCTCTGACCCACAATAGGTCCAGTAACAGAGCCAAGTGACCACGGACTGAAACCATATTCCAAAATAAACCTTTCTTTCTTTTTCTAAGTTATTCTTCTTATATTCTGTCACAGCAACAAAAAGAAGACCAACACTTTACATTTTATAGATTAATATATTTACCAGGCAAATTATGTTCATTGTGAATCTAAAATATAAATACAGTGGAGCCAGAGTCCTCCTGGTTCTTTTCCACTGTCCCTCTCAGCCTTTCCTTCTAGTCCATCTCCATTTCCTTGTGACACCCACCTACTGCAGAAACATTTTCTACCACAGCCACCATACGTGGCT
Organism: Ondatra zibethicus; assembly: GCA_004026605.1. NCBI lineage: Eukaryota > Metazoa > Chordata > Mammalia > Rodentia > Cricetidae > Ondatra > Ondatra zibethicus. The sequence goes on along the minus strand of PVIU01013424.1, from coordinate 28,991 downwards.
AGGACTCAGAGTGGGGTGACAGCAACCAAACTGGGGAACACCCACCCAAAACAGACAAGAACGGATATCTATGCTGAACACACTTCCTTCCAATGGGCAATCTGAACCCAGAGCCATAAGCCTCTATCCTGGGCATCTGGAACTGCAAATTTCTGGCTTCAAAGGACACAGGCCTTTAGTCCTCAGGTCTTAGAACTATAAGCCTCTGAGACTGCCAGCTCAGCCCCAAGCCTTCTGCATTTCCTGCCTATATGCAGGTTCCATCCAAACAGAACAAAATGTCCCCAGCCAGCCATGAGTAACAAACAAGAGGGAGAAAGAAAGAAGTCTTAAAAATGATTTTACTTACGGTGTCATAATTTTGCTCTAAGAAGTCCGCTACCAACACTTTATGTCTGGTTAACAAATCCTAAAAAGGAACAAGCAGTGAAGGAATATTACTATAGCTAGTGACCTTGCTCAGTGAAATGGAGGATAATCTTTGCTTCTATGGGTTGATAAATCTACTCACTTAAAACACAGAAGTTGGAAAAGAACATTTTCATTTACAACACAAAATTATTTCCATCCATACCTTAAGATATGAAGCCCCAGTTTGTTTCAGATTAAAACAATGGCAAAACAATGAATGTCAAATCTAGTGTTTTAAATAGTAGAAATAAAATTTAAGTGGTAAACAGGACATCTATGAGGTAACTTTACAGAATATTTTTACATTATGATTATAATCAACATCCAAATAAAGTCTGATGATCTTTATCAAGGCCAGTAACTAATCATCAAGCCCCATACGACATAGGCTGAGCTCAAGCAATCCTTCTGCCTCAGCCTAAGCATGGGGATCAGAGACACACGGTATGGTGCCTGCTTATAACTAATTGTCAAATAAGCATTCTGAATGACACAAAACCTGACCTCAAAAACTAATAGAAAAGATTTTCAAACATCCCAATCTTTCATTGTTTTCCTAACCACTGTGTGTGTGTCCATGTACACCTGCCCATGTATGGGTGGGGGGATCAGAGGATGATGTTGGGTCCTGCTGTCTCTATTCCTTTGAGAAAGGGTCTTTCATTGAACTTGGTGGCCAACAAGCCCCAGTGATCCTCTTGTTTTTGCCCTTCACAGCTCTGGGATTAACAGGTAGGTGAGTGCACAACTCAGATATTTTATGTTCTTAAAACATCAGACCATTTCCCCAGACCCCTAACCACTTCAATTATTTACTTACTTTTATACTTTACTATTGCTGCTGTGTGTACGGTCTGGGGAAAGATGTGCAGGCCATAGCACTCATGTGGAGATTAGAGGACAACTCGGCAGAGGGGGTTCATCCGTCCACCCTAAGTGGGTTCTGAGGACTGAACTCAGACCAGGCCCGCGCAGCACCTCTGTCCTGCTGAGCCAGCCCCGCTCCCCATCCCAAATGCAGATAGCAGGACTCTAGAAGCACAGGGATGACATCTGACATGTCTCCTCAGCACTGTCTGCCTGCTCTCAGGTAAATGGTCATGAGATAGACACACTGGAAGTTACCGAGTTACGTAATGTGTCCTCTCAGAGTTGAAGAGAATCAATCTTATCTTACCACAGACACAACTTTGCAGAAAACTGCAAAAAACTATGAAGGAACTTCTGGTTGTCTTCAACTCACACCTAAATCATATCCCTATTTCACCCCAATGTTTGAAAAAAGAAAATAAGCCCCATCTAATCTCTTTTATATACTTAGAGGCTAAATACCCAACTTAGGTTATGTGAAAAATTTAATTAAAAACAAGATTTTTTAACCTGTCCAGAATAAAGTATAATACTTTAATACAGTTAATTAAAATTCTTCCCCTCCCTTCACACACAGTAGGTGGGGGGGAGGGGCATGTGAGTAGAGCTGCCTGTGGAAATCAGAAGAGGATACCAGATCCCCCCGAGTTAGAGTTACCGGCTGCTGTGAGCTGCAGGGCAAGGTGCCTGCGACTAAACTCAGGCCCTCTGAAGACATCCCGAGACATCTCTCTAGCCCTTTATTTCTATTTAAATAAGAAAAAAGTAAACTTTAAAGCGTTGTGCACAGCTTTTAAGCTATCTTGTTTGTTGGCTGTAAACACATTCACTGTATGTGGATGATATTTTGACGCATTGTGCAATGGTCTGTGGCTTGCTATGCTTTGGATCATTTCTCCATGGTGCTGAGGATCACCTACAGACCGCAGGTTAAATGGCCCCGAAATGCCCATACAGGCTGCTGCCTGAGGTATGGGGAGGGAGGGAAATGAAGTCTCACTATGCTGGCTCAGGCTCAGGCTGGTCTTGAACACCTGGGTGGCAGTGGCACTTGTAGCTGGGACTACAGCTAGAAGGAGTGGGGACTTTGAAGGGACAGCACTTCCACTCTCTTTCCTTCTACACTGCAGTGTGCAGCACTGATTCACCACACCCTCACTGCCAGGAGGTTGTGTCTCACCACAGCCCCAAAGTACCAGTCAGCTACCCATGTTCTGAAACTGTAAGTTAAGATAAAGTTTAGGTTGTGTATCTCAAGTATTTTGCCATACAAAGCTGTGGAAAGGTAACGCATGATTCAGTCAGGTAATTTTAGCATATGCGTTACCTAATATGTTTATTTGCACTGATAACAAAAATACACTCTTAGTGATTTTCACAACACAACACACTGCTATTAACAGGCACCAACATGTTCCATAATAAACCAACATATATTTGTATACCTAATGGAAATCTTGTATCCCCAGACCAACTCTTACCCCAGGACCATCCGGTTTTTTGCTTCTACGAGTTCAATATCTTTAGATTCCACAAATAAATGATGCCATGATTTGTCTTCCTGTTTGTCTTATTTACTTAACATAATTCCTTGAGGTTCATCAATGTTGACACAAATGGCAGGATTTCTTTCTTTTTATAACTAAACAGTGCTCCATTGAGGGTGCACAACACATTTCTTTTCTTTTGTTTGTGTGTATATGGTGTGTGCCAGTACAATGCAATAATGGACATCAGAGGACAATTTTGGGGAGTTCTTCCGTCTACAACCTTTGTTTTGAGCAGTGTTCTCTCATTTCTTCCTGAGTGCCACACTCCAGGCTTTTGGGTGATCTTCCTCCCTCTGTCCCCCATCTCACTACTGAGGTGCTTCCATCATAAATGCACGCCACCACATTTGACTTTTCATGTGGCTTCATTCTGGGGATGCAATTCAGGATGTCGGGCTCAGTGGGCCACCTAACCAGGCACATCATTTATTTATTCACTTGTCTGTCAGTGGACACTTAGGCTGATTCCTTCCCCTGGCTATTGTGATCAATGCTGCAATAATTACTCTTCAACACACTTACTTCATTTTTTTTTTTTGTCAAAACCCATGAATGGGACTGTTAAGTCCTTATAATAATCCCATTTCACATTTCTGAGGTTTGTCCGTACTGTTTTCCACAGTACTTCACTATTTTGAATTCATAGAAATAATATGCAACGGTTTATTTTTCTTCACATCTTTGTCTCATGTAGCCAAGGCTAGCTTCTAACTCGTTATGTAGTTGAAGCTGGTCTTGAACTGATCTTCCTGCGTCTACCTCCCAGCTACTGAGACAAAAGGCCTATGTAGCTCCGCAAGCTTCTGTCTTTCTTGAAGATGAGAGGAGGCTATTTGTAGTTTTACAATCTTCAAGTTCAACCACAATGCCATGAGCCTCTCACTTGACTGGACCCTTTGCTGATATGGTGAAACTTTCTTAGTGGAGCAAAGCACTGAGAACTGTTTTGGAACCAGGGTTTGCAAGTAGGGAAACACTCTATGGGGGCTCCATTCCTACCTGACTGGGGTTCTTTCTAATGAGTTCTGTGTCAGGACATCCAGGAGACATTAAGCTGTTGCAGAGCATTTGGGGCAATCTCTAAGCAGATATGGGATCTTCACCTGTAGCTGCAGCTCCCCCCACATCTGGTAGGAGCCCCTGCAGCTTGGGGAATTTTCCATCCTCAGAGAAAGCAGAAGTTGTATCTTTATGGGTTGCAGCAGACACTGTAAACTGTGCACCTGTGGGGGCTCTCTAACCACTACATTAGTCTCTGAGCATATGATAAACACATCAACAAACTCTCAAGTTCATATATATGGAGATCATGTGCTAAAACTGAGGGATCATATCACATGTACATGCCTACACAAGTTGTTAATTTACTATAGATCATAATATAATATGAGGAGGGAGATGCAGAAACATTAGCTTGGATCCTACCCAAGAAGGAAACAGTAGAAGCATGCAAAGTAAAAACAAGTGAAATTTTAAAGAATTTTAAATTAAAAAAATTACTGAGTGAATTCTTTCATTTTATTTCCTAACCATTTGGTTTGATAGGGGAAAGTTCTTCACAGTATCAATATTAAGCTTTAGGGGCTGGAGATATGGCTCAGTGGTTAAGAGCGCTGACTGCTCTTCCAGAGGACCCGGGTTCAATTCCCAGCACCCACATGGCAGCTCAAAACTCTCTGAAGATCCAGTTGTAGGGGATCTGACACCTTCACACCAATGCACATAAAATAAAGTTAAATAAACCCAAAAAATATTTTTAAAAAATTAAAAATCAATATTAAGCTTTAAAAAAAATCTGCTATTGACATTTCTAATGAGTCTGCCGTGGAGAAAGTGGTGTGAAATGACGAAGACACCTGACAGCAGGGGCGGGGTAAAAAGTCAGCGGGGAGGTGCCACCTGCTGCCGTTTCCCCAGATCCCACAGGAGGAAAATGAAATTCACAGGCTCAAGGACAGTGACACAGGGTGAAGGGGTGGCAAAGAGGACCAGAACTGAAACACCCAAGTCAGCCAGAGTCCTGGAGGGAAGGGTGGATGGCTGCAAGGGGACCTTTTAGAGGAGGAGTACTGTCCTGTAGACAGTGCCATGGAAACTGGAAACAATGAAATGGGCATTAGTTGGCAATGAAAACACGACCGATTAAACCAGACAACAGTTATCCTAGAGCAAAAGAAGAGGCAAACAAGGTTAAACCACCCAGAAATAAGTCTACCTATGGACACCTAATTTTTGATAAAGAAGCTAGAAATATCCACTGGAAAAGAGATGGCATCTGATAATGCTGTTGGTCAACTGGATGGTTGCCATGTAGAGTACAAATACACCCAAATTTATTGTCCTGAACAAAATCAAACTCCAAATGGATCAAATACCTCAAAATAAGGCCAGATTCACTAAACCTGATAGAAGAGAAAGGGGGGGGGCGCACACATGACAATTTTAAACACATCGCCACAAGAAAACACTTTCTGAACAGAACATCAGTAGCACAGGTACTAAAAATGACAACTAATAAATGAGACCTCACGAGACTGAAAAGCTTCTGTAAGTCAAAGGACACTGTCAGTAGGACAAAGCAGCAGGCTACAGAATTGGAAAAGAATGTTTTCGACTATACATCCAGTAGAGGGTTAATAGCTAAAATATATACAGAAGTTAAAAACTAGACCACAAGAAAATAACCCAATTAAAAAGGGGGTACACATTTAAAATGAGAGCTCTCAAAAGAGGAAACTCAGATGACTGAGAAGCACTTAAAGAAATGTTCAACATCCTCAGCCATTAGGGAAATGCGAATCAAAACTACCTTGAGATTCCATCTTATACCCATCAGAATGGGTAAGATCAATAAAACAAGTGACAGCTCATGCTGGCAAGGATGTGAAGTAAAAGGACACAGTCTTCCATTGCTGTGGGACTGCAAACTTGGACAGCCACTGCAGAAATCAGTGTGGCGGTTCCTCAGAATGACAGGGAATCAATCTACCTCAAGAATCATTATACAACCCATCCTACCACAGAGACACTTGTTTAACCATTATATTCATTGCTGCTCTATTTATAATAGACAGAAATGGTTAGCAACCTAGATGTCTGTATATGGATGAACAGATAAAGAAAATAAGGAACATTTACACAATGGAATGACATTCAGTCATTAAAAAAAATAAATCATTAAGTTCTCAGGCAAATGGGTGAAATTAGAAAAATTATTCTAAGCAAAGCTACTCAGACCCAGAAAGACAAATATGTTATGTATTTGTTTATATGTGGGTGTTAACTTTTAAGTCATTCATAAGCAAGTGACAACCCCTACAGTCACAGAGGTTAGGTAGTGTGGAAGGGACTAGAGTGTGAGGAGGGACTCCCCTAGGAAGGGGAGACAGAATAGATAATAGGGATGGATGAAGAGAGGTCTTGAAACAGGAGGATTAAAACAAAGAGGGAAAGGAAAGAGGAGGGAATACATAGAGGGCCAGCTAGAACTAAGCTATTTGAGATGTAATATGAAAATGTAATACAGTAGGAGCTTCTTAAAATATACACATATATGAAGGGGTTCTAAATAAAATTGCCAAATAGTGGGGGAAGACAGAGACTCAACTGGCCATCTCCTGCTACCAAAGGAAGCTGCCAATACTGGGAACAGGGTATATCTAATCGAGTTCTTGGCCAAAGGGGTCCAATGGGAACACCCAAACCACCCAGGCTATTGCTCAGGCTATTGGTGGCTCCCACAAACTGATGGTAAGGACCTATTGCTAAAGACAACACCTGCACAATCTACTAAACATGGAGAAATCAAGAGTGCCAACCTAGAGCCTTCACCACCCTATTGACTAATGTTCATGGTAGTGGAAGGTACTCTGCATGCTAGCATTCAAGAAAGGTACATACCAACCCAGTTAAAATTCTTCAACGTACAATTTTGCCCTGACTATAAGAAACACTGGTGCAATACTAGCATAAAGCTTGTGAAAGTAACCAACCAATATGTGCTTTGAATTAAGGTCCACTCCATGAGATGGAATCCATACTCAACACTGCTTGGGTGGCCAAGAACCTGGATTAGATAGGTCAAAGACCTAGGAGAAAACCATCTACTAACTACTGTTCTACTAAAGGAATGTAGCAATAAAATGACTCCTAATGACATTCTGGTACACTCTTTGATCCAGGCCTTGCTCAGTTATCATCGGTGAAGCTTCATCACCTAGCAGATGGAAGCAAATACACAGACCCACAGCCAGAATGTTTCGCCCTTTCAGAGGCTCAGTTGTGTGTTTTGGTAGTAAGCCTTCGAAGCACCCACACTTGTGGCAGTTTGTTCCCAGGCTCTCTTCTCCTTCCTCTTCCCTGGTCTTGCCAGTTTTCCTTCTTTGCACTGCATGTCTTCCTCTGATTTTCATGGTCTCCTTAATTCAGCTCAAGATGGCTACAGAAGTCTTAGTTGTTACAAACATCTTCCCAAAGTCAGAAGGGTAAATCAAACAGTTAAGATAATTGGCCATGCTTTTATTGACGGCCACCTGTGTCTGAGCTGTTTCCTAACTAACGTTTGACATGCTAATTGTTTTTGAGAAAGGTCAAGTCCATTTCAGTTGGGCACAGCTGACATGTAAACCCCTTCCTCCCACCAGAGGCACAAGCGCTCTCTCCCCCTGCTGTCTTTCCATGAGTCCCAAGAAGCTGCACTTTGTGGGGCTCTGAATCTGTCTGCTGTGCCTTGGCTCTGTCATTTCCCACCGACTCTCATACACGAGGCCTGACTTCTGAAATAAACCCCTGCCCCACATGCTCAGTCTTACTAGACTTCCCGTCCACGCAGACTAGTTGGGACAAGCCAGCTACCCTAATGGGCCATGCTGCCCCCCTTCAAGCCCCATGTTGTTTACTGCAGGCCAGCCTGCAGTTCCTTTCTTTTAGAGCTCCCGGAGATTTGGCATGGTTACCAAGCAAATACACTTGTTAGGGACTATCAATACTTCCATCATCTTAATCCGTATTCTTCAGATGGTTCTTGTCAGTTCGGTTTCCATTATTTCAGGATATTCCCAGGTAGCTGCTCACACTTGCTTTCCCCGTGACCGTACTTTGATTTTCCCCGTGACCGTACTTTGATTTTGCTCACCAGTCTTCCATCATCACAGCCTCCACTCCACTCCAGTCTCATTCCTTTCCCTACAGCAACTTCCTTTCCTTCAGTCCCTACTTCTGAGTTTCCCAGCCCAGTCTGTAGCCATCTCTGGACTCTTTCCATTTTCTGATACTTTCCACTACTCAGGTTTCATGAGCTCACTATACTGCTATTTTTTTTTTTCAAACATTTTCAGAATAGGCTAAGCAGGTTCTTAAGGTGCAAGTAATAGTTTCCTGAGCTGAAAACCACTGTTCTCCTCGCCCCACCTCTAAAGAACAACTCTTTAAAGAACTGTTTATCACCCAGTCATTCCAAACGTATAAACTCTAAGTTCACCATGATATACAGAATATGGGACTGAGCAAGTTACTATCTGAATGGCTACTTTAATTTAGTTGTGTGATGAGTTTCTTACCATAGCAGTTTTATTAAAAATAAGATTAGAGTATATGTCAATATTAGAATATAAGTGCTATCAATATTGCTGTAATACATATTTAAGATAATATATAGAAAAAGTAACAAGTTTTCTAGAAGATGTCATGTACTTATACATTTAGAATTATGTGAATGATTAAATTGCTGAAATGTTTTTCGAAATGACTCAATCTATAAATGTATAAATGTATAAATGAGTTTTATCCATTTCCCAAAGTCTAACTTTCTAATGATGCCTTTACACAATTTTTGGAATTTCTTTTCAGAAATTACCTTCAAAACAAATGTGATAGACAGTGAAGAAAATCACTCTATATTAGTTACCTTGGAATTTATTTTTTTTCCATTACGACTTCTGTATTAGCCAAGAGAGAAATAGCTGTAGATAGCGAATCATTTGCCTTGTACTCTTAACTTGGGTGTCAAATAGCTTTATGTTCTTCAAATTTAAATATATATATTTATATATTTTATATGTTGGTGCATGCACCCAAGAAGACATATGGGAGTTGGTTCTTTCCTTCTACTGTGTGGGTTTCAGGGTCAACAGGAGGCTTGGTGGCAAGTGTACTTAGCTGCAGGAGGCTTGGTGGCAAGTGCACTTAGCTGCCGAACTACCCTGCCTGACCATTTCCAAAACTTTCAGCTGTCTTTGAAGGAAAAGGTTTTCCAATATAGAAAAATTGAATATGTAACTGCCATTGACACTAATTTCAAATAAATTAAATAAAAGCATACCATAACCATAAATGGATTGCTTTCTAAAACAAAACCCTTAAAGTTGAATGTATCATTGAATAAATAAGTTCCAGTAGCTTCATTTGCAAATTAGCTATACTATTTTCTGACACGCTGTCTGAACATCCTTTTGATGGTAAAACACATAAAAAAAGAAAGTGGAATCATTGTTGGGGACTGGAGGGAGGAGAAAAGGGGAGGCTAAGTAGGACAGAGTTTCAATATTGCAAGATAAAAAGCTTCTGGAGAAGGATGGTCAAAGACGTAGCCATATTAAATATGCATAAAGAATGGCTAAGAAGGAAATGTGCATTGTACCATGACTAAAATATTTTTAAATTAAAAAAGTTGGGTGAAATATACCCACAAAACGACAAAGGAGACAAGAGATGATTAAAAACACAGATGATGATACTGCCAAAATATAAAAATAAATACACATAGATGACCAATCATATCAAAATATTAATATGCTTATTAATATTTTCTTACCCCCATGGAAGTGTGAAAGCTACACTGATACAGTGACTTCATGTCTTCATACTCCACGGTGCTGGTGCCCCTCTGCTTCTCTCACCCAGTTCCGCCCTGGAGGGAGCCTCTGCTGCTGGTTTCCACACACCCTTCCAGAGCTACCCTGAACATGTGCCTGAAGTGGGGGCTTATCACCTTAACCTATTATTAATGTGCAGCAGTGTTAACACATGGTAACATATTCCTTCTGTCTCTTCACTGGACACCATTCCACTAAGCTTGTGTTAAGTACTTTACAAACTTTTCTGCAATGTGAAAGGCTGGTCTCACCTCATCCATGGCTGGCTACATTTAGGCCTAAAAAGTAGAAGTGCCTCTTTGAAGGTCAACTTACTTGAAATAAATATCCTCTCTGATTTAAGGGGGATTTTACCTTAAAAGTAGCAAAGGCATCTGAAGCGATATCAAACGTCGATAGCTCCACATACTTGAAGAAGTCTCTGAACTGATTAGAAAAGAGGATGATTTTGGCAAGCGGTTCATGTCGAATACATTCTCTTAGCATAATCCCACAGCGTAGGGCAATCTGTGGAGCTTCATATCTAAAGCACAAGCAAGAGAGAAAAGAAAACAGTTATTCCACTAACAAAATCCATCAATGGCATCAGAAGCAGCAGCCCAGTTCTGCTGATCACAGAAATACAGCCACTAGTTGTCACAGTTCATTCGAACACCATTCATTCAACCCATGGACTGCTATGTGCTGGGTGTTATTCCAGATGTTGGGAACACAAGAGCACACAGGGAGGTCACTGTCATTGCAGCTCTAGCATTTTAGTGAGGGTGTATTTGTTGGGAGGAAGAAGCTGAATAGAAAGAATATAAAGGTCATTTCCCACACTCTGAAGTGCTGTGAAAGATGAAGCCAGTAACTCAGCAATCTTGAGTGGACTACTTACATGTGGGCCTGTGAGAATATGAGGGAGTATTTTAATTTATACTGAAGGAGAAGGAAGAAGCTTCAAGGCAAGAACAAGCATGGTGAGTCAGAGGAGAGGAAATGTAGCCAGCATGGTGGGATGCAGGAAGTAGTGAGTAGGAATCACAAGAGGGCAGGGCAGGACCAGATCATACATACATTCGAAAGCTAAGGTAAGCAGTTCGGTTTTAAGTGTGATGGAGTGTTAAAAGAATACGTTTTGTTTTCAACAGAAGGCTCTGGGGGTGGGGTGTAGTGCAGTGAGAACAATTTTCTAGCATGCCGGAGGCCCTGGGTTTGAGTCCCAGAATCATCAAAATATTTTAAAAAGACCCTGGCTACTACTGGGCACTTAGAGTGGAAGCTGGGGAGCAGTGAGGGTGAGAAGGGTTGCCTAGCAACTGTAATGACAGCTTGGTACGGTGGCAGAGGCAGAACACAAGACTATAGGCAGTTGCTGATGCTGCCTAAAAGAAGAGCCAACAAGATTTAGAGATACAGGAGATGAGGTTGATGAGGAATGAATCCAGGCTAAAGGTTCAAGAATGATTCCTGTGTTCTTGGCTTAATTGGGTGGAGGGTGGCACCATGCACAAACTGATAGAGAAACGAGTTAGTGAAAAAGTTAAGAAATTGCCACTGACGGTCAGCCTTAGTTTGGAGATGGCTAATTCCTAGGCATTGATGACTCCTTGTCAGCAGAGTACCCATTTTGGATTAAAGAAAAAAACAGGAGAGAATTACATACAATATAGCCTGCAAGCAATAGATAACAGTAGAGGACTGCCTACTGACTGGCTCACTGACATCATGAAATGGAATTATGGCTCATAGAAAAGTACACTAGAGAAACATGGTATCTACTGAAAAAACAAAGACTGGCACACCACATCAGCTCCATTTCCAAACAGCCTGTCTCAACATATGAACGAACACGGGACTGAGTTACATTCCATTTCAAGAAAATGGTAAGAGTCCAGATGAGACAGTTCCTGTATTGAAGGAGCCAGTGACAACTGTGTGCTAAATGCAGGGAGACAGAGCAGAGGCAGCTGCCGCTGGAGAACACTGGAGAAGCAGAGTCAAAACAAGATTCTACCATGGTTTTAAACAGATTGATCATTTTCCATTTCAATCAAATTCGCACTAAGATCTGGTTTCAGTGCAAGGCCTACAGAGAAGAGGACCTCTCGGTGTCTCAGCATTTGAAAAGGCACACGGGTGCAGTGTTCTCTGAGAACAGGATGCTGTGACACCCACAAAGGAACTGGCTTATCTTTCAAATTTACCACAAGTTATGAAAGGGGATATACAGCTTATTGTTCTTCTAGCTCTGATTTTGATATGGATGTTTTGGGTTTAGTGGTAGATTAAGTACATAAATTATATTTGACACAGAAAGTATAACATTTAAGGTGAAGCTTCACAACTTCCATTTTGAATGCCAATTCTGTTTATAAGCTCATTAAACTGTATAGATTTTGGATCTGGTTTATTTTGGTGTGTAATTTTTTTATTTATTTGAAAGTGTTTTTATAATAAAGTTTATTTTAAAAAATTTAAAAGGAAAAATACCAACATAAATTAATTTTGTGGCAGAAGATTATGTTTTCAATAAATAAAATTAAAAAATCAAATGTCTGAAAGCCAAAACTAAGTAATTCTTAAATAAAACTTAGAGAGGCTGGGGCGAGGGCTCAGTGATTACAAGCACGCACTGGACTTGCAGAGGAGCTGAGCTCGGATCCCAGCGTCCCTGTCAGATGACTCACAGCTAGTGGGCAGCTCCAGGGGAAGGACAGCGCCTCGGCCTCCAGGGCACTTCCACTCATGTGCACATTCCCACACACACAGGCATTTTACACAGAACGATAAGTAAACATACGAACAACTCTAAGATAGCGTATGAAAACTTACCAACTACTAATGCTAACATTTTGTTAAGTAATAAAAAAACAATGTACCCTTTTTCATATGACCATATTATTTGTATGAAATTCAGATATAAAAATAAAATTCCCTTTCCTACACTTTAGGAAGTAGGACTATTTAGGAATATTCAAATTGACCAAAAAAAAAAAAAAAACCAGTAAGGGAAATAGCAAAGAAAATTCAGGATGGTACAGATTTAGTTTATCATTATGCTAAATGATAACCACTGTTCAGTACTATTTTAGTTTTCCTTTAATAGCTCACAGTAGCACAAGATGCCAATATATTCAGATAGACATAATTCTCTTTAGAATATAAAGAGTGGCAATTTATATTAGCAATTTCTTATGAAAGGGATTTGGGAATCAACCTGCTAGAATTCACTGCTGTTAGATATGAGATGTTACTAAAGATGTAAAAAGGGACATATTTTCTTAAATGTCAAGGAAAAAATACTAGTTACACTTACCTTACTATAAGTAACAGTATTAAAGAGGCTATAAAATAAAGGCCAGTGGCCTAGAGCAGTGGTTCTCAATCTTCCTAATGCTGTGACCCTTTAATATGGTTCCTCATGTTGTGGTGACCCCCAACCATAAAATTCTTTCATTCCTACTTCATAACTGTAATTTTGCTACTGCTATAACCTGTAAGGTAAATATCTGATATGTGACACTAAAGCGCACTGGCCCAAGAACAGAACTAGATAAACACAGTATCTAGGACTAATTAAAATCTACACTCACTGGTAAGATATCTGTGACCTTACAGGATCTGGCTGGAGGCCACCAGTTTTCTGTCCCATCTCAGCCCTTGTGCCCTTAGAGGACGAAGTTCTCTCGGGTGGAATGTCCCTTATACGCCTGGCACCACTAATGCATCTTCCAGCACTTAGTTCAATGCCCATTTCAAGTCCTTTGTACTCTTCCTCTTTTGCACTCCCACAGAGCCGTCCCTAACCTCACACCAGCATTCTTCTCATTGTGTAGTATCCTGTCACACTGTACTAAGTCCCTACAAGCCGGTTTCTATCACTTCATTTCAAATAACTTCATGTCTGGGGATGTGTCTCACTTGCCCTTTTACATTTCCCTATTCTTCCAGTTCCAGTGGGCATCTACGTCCTATTTATTGTTGCTTCGCCCCTCCCCCATGAGCTCTAGTGCCTAGCATGCTTTTCAGTGTAGGCACATGATGAATCCAATGACCCTTAAGCTCAGACTGAATCTACCAATACCAGAGAGCTCTAATGAGCGTCACTCTGCCTTATACAAAGGCTGAATGATCTCCAGCCAACATCTCTCATTCCTGAATTTAGTTTCCAAGCTGAAACCATCTATAAAAAGTTTCCACTCCAAGTTTTGGATATAATTAGTTCTATTTTTCCTTTCAGTCCAAGAAGTTTATTGGAACCATCTGTGATACACTGATGGTTTATTTTTGAGAACCAAGAGAACATTTGTAAAGTACTCCATTGGGGAGAATACTTATCAGTTCATCCCAGGAGTTTGTTCCCAACAGTGGAAAATGTCATTCTCTGACACAGCACTTCTTAAAGTATGGAACACAGTGGGATGTTTGGGAATTTTCTGATTTTCCTCAATATCGTCTATGGGGTCCATAACTCACATCACTTCAACCTGACAATCATGGTTTCATAAGTTAATGCTTACTATATAAAGATGTGTTCCATGAACCAAGCCTGCCTTAGGTTTCGAAATTAGTCTTTATCCTTCCTAATCTGTTCTATTCCTGTCACAGGGCCTGTGACTAACCACACCACAATGGCCAGCCTAGGGCGGGTCACTGTTTTATAAAGCTGAATCATATCTTCCCTGATTTATAGGTTAGACAACCACAGTCTGAACCCGAATAGTTGTGTCAGTATGGAGAAGGCGCACTACAATATATGCATGATCATTCAAAAAATGGCAGCATATCAGAAGATCCTTTTAAACTTACTTAAAGGAAAATGGAAGAGTGAGCGTCTTTAGAGAAATCAACCTCACCTGACCAGGAAACTCCCTGCTGTCTAGCTTAGGCAGTACAGGAGGGTACTCTGAATACTGCTGTAGGAGAAAAGACATCAATAGTCTCACCTACCACTGGATCCCGTATGTTATAATAACAACCTGGCTGGCAAGATGTACCCATTCGTGCAAACAGTGGTATGATGATTATGGGGTAACAAAGCACTTTTTTTTTTTTTAAAGTTAGATAAGAGGCCTGGTCTATACAAAGGATTTCAATGACTGGTATTGTAAAACTGGTCAAAAGCCTATGGTCAGGGAGATCATAGGTTCTACAGGGTATACTTACTATTGCTATTAAATGGTCATAGTGTTAAACTGCTTTGAAAATGTTTGTTTATACCCACAGATTTGTGTTCCTCTCAACCTTGCTTAATGAAGTTACTTTTTGCAGTGCACAGCAGTGAATGCAGAGTCTCACATCTGGTCAGGGTGCTGAGTATAAGAAACCATAAGTGTTCAGCTGAAAATCTCTATTAACTCTACAACTCCCATCCAAGGTGCAGGGAAAAGTTAGAGAGTAGCCAGAGAGAATATAAGAAGTGACTGATGGGGAGGAGAGCTGTGAAGGACAGACCTCTGGACATGACATGACGGCAGGACACATCAATTCACAGAACCTGCATACGACCAAGCCAGTAAGAATTTTACTCGGAAGCCCCACCCTAGGCAAAGGAGCTAAAGGCAATTCATGGTTACTGAAGGAATGAGAGTAACCTCTTTTGGGGATGCAACCACTGATAGTTTGCCCATGCCTCAGTGGATGGGCTCCACATCTGTGTGCATGTGGACAGCATTAACTGGACTCAAGGTGTGATTTTTCCTATATCATGGAGTTATTAATACCAAAAGGCATTCATTGATATGATAAAAATACATTATATAAGTATATAACAGTTTTAAAGAATAAAAAGTGCTACTAAAATAAAAAGGATAAAAAGATCAAATGTTTCAACTGGTAATGAGTGCAACGACACTTTCATAGAAAAGTGCCAGAAGAAAGATCTTGTGTAAGAGCATCTCATGAACAAAGGCTGTATTATACAAAAGAAAATGGCTTGTTGTTACTGCTGGGAACAAACAATGCCATGTGACAGCCGTTGGAAAACGTCTCATAAAATGCCATTTACTGAACACTTTACCTACTTAAGAGTCAAAAAGATCTGCTTCTAATCTAGAAGCATTTGCATAATTGAAAAATAATTAATTACTTTGGTCCACTGTGAAGGGTGAGGAATGGTAACAATCCAATGTGAGTAAGAACTGGGAGTCCAGACTAATTTCTCCAAGAACTATTCCTCTTCAAAGAACCAGTGTCCGGATCTGTGTCTGGAGATGTGAGGCTGGGTCTAGTAGATCTTTTTGCACCAGAAAGCAAAGAAGCTCTTTCAGAATAGTTTGGTGAGGTGAAAAGACTGTGTCCAGAAAAGGCCACAGTTAACTGAATGTTAAGAAAATTCTGTACAATACTGAGCTATGTGGGAATATTTCATGAGTTAGTTCATAAGATGCCAGGTGAGCTTGTGGATGTGAGAGGAGATGAAGGTATAGACAGATGCAGACAGGGAGAGAGGAGAGGCAGAAAAATCACTGACACCAATGTAAGTTTCAAGACAATAACTTATCCAAGCTGAAAATGAAAATAAGCATTTATTCTGCCTTTCCGATATGAATTCTACTTGGAAACAGTATATAACAGTTAGTGTGAATGAAAGTTATTTTTTTTTTTTATAAAACTAACCAACGAAGGACTGATTTTGAAAATTACTTTCTGTGACCCCTAACAAAATAACTAAATTCGACAATGCCTATCACTGGTTGATAAAAAGATCAATGTGAGGATGACAGGAAAGCCTTATGATTAATTAAATACTACCATCTGAGCCTAGGGCTCAGTCTCAGCATCTCTAGAGGGACGTCTACTGAAGTGATGGAAAAATACTACTGCCAAAATAAAAGCTCAATTTGAATCTAATCAAGTCTTTAAACAGATCTAGTCTAGAAACAAGTAAAAATGGAAAGATTATTATTTTAAGAACTTATTTAATTCAATATTATGGGGAGGGGCAATATATGTGCCCTCCCTCCCACTCCTGGGAGTGGAACAACTTTTAGGTGTGGGTTCCCGGGATTCAGGAGTGGGTTTCCGGGTTTAGTGTCAGGCTTGTACAGCAAGCACTTTTACCTGCTGGCCACCCCCATGCCAGATTATGTAACAATTTCAATTCCTCTTTAAGAACGCAGTGTGACAACTCCACAACAGAGGACACTGTGCAGGACAACTCACTTTTCAAAAGACTCATAGCACAGAAATATGTGGATGGATGAGGTGTTGAGTGAGAGAGACTTAAAACTTTTTGGCTAACAAAAATCATAACCAAATACACTAAGTAGACCTTGTTAGGACACTTATTTCAATATGTGACGTGTAGGGGGATAAAGCTATAAGGAAAATTGAGTGTAGGAAGGGTATTGGTTGTTGCAAAATTTTATTAACTTTTAAATACACTGTGGATAAATAAAATTATCTTTCTTTTTGAGATGCTTATCAAAGTGTTCAGGGATTTGCTTTTTTAAATACCTCAACTAAAAAGGTTGGGTGCCACAGAGACAGCTGACCTGAACTCGTGGGAGCTCACGGTCTCTAGATAAGACAGCTGGGAAGTCTGCATAGGACTGAACTAGGCCTTCTGCATGTGGACGACAGGTGTGTGGCCATCGGCAGTGGGACCAGGATCTGTCCCTGGTGCATGAGCTGGCTTCTCAGAGCCCATTCCCTATGGTGGGATGAATGCCTTGCTCAGCCTTAACGCCCATGTGAGGCCTTACCCTTTCTAAGGAGTGGATGGGGTGGTTATAAGGGAGGTGGGTAGGGAGCAGGAGCCGGGGAAGGAAGGGGAACTGTAGTTGGTATATAAAATGAGTAAAATAAAATAATTTAAAAAAAGAGGGTTGGATGCTGCACAGGGGAGAGATGGCGCGCACCAAGCTAAGTAGTGATGGCTGAGTGATGGGAACATGAGCTCTTGCATTTGTTACTTTTGTAGATGGTTGAAAATTTTTGCAATGAACTTAAAAACTAAGATTTGGGAAAATATGTGTGGTTTTAACATTAGACAGAACATCTCATAGCTATGATTTCTTTATGGAACACCGAGAGAAGTTTAACGACCTTGTCCGCAGCTGGAATGCCATCTGTCTCAGCCAGGAAAAAATTAATTCAGAATGAAATGGTCCTTTAAAAAGTCCTTTTCATAAATTGTGGGCTCTAAGTACCTTATGCATCACATTTAGATTCTTCTTATTATACAAGATCAATTTCTTTCTACGTGATAGTCCATGTGGCTGGACTTGTGTTCAGTGTAGCATGTCACCATTGAGCCCCTAAACAATGCCACTGTTTGATATACAAGTTATAGCCTAAATTTTCAATGACCTTCACAGTAGGTAATTTAGTAAGAATGCTGACTTTTAACAAAGGGCTAAACAGGAAGTGTCCCTTCCTACACTGGATGAGTTAGAGCTCTTCCAGCCAATGTGTCTCCTTATCCATCCTGTCCCCAGCAGGACCAACAATTAACCCCGCTCCCCCCCTCCCCTTACATCTGAATAGCCCTAGTCACTGAGAATTCCTGGAAAGAAGTGGTGTCTGCCGAACTGACTGGCTGAGGAGAACCTGCAATGGTGTGGAGGGGCTTTTGTATTGCAGGTCTGAGCCCTACCTTGGGGCTGGATTTAGCTCCTAAATGGTCATTTTCTTGCTTACTTCTGTGTCAGAACACCCTGTGACTGATAGATGAAAACCTTTAGGAATCTATTAACTTCAGAGACCACTAGATTCCACCAACTCAAAAGCTAAGCATTATTTGTAATGCAGGGGTAAATGCATGATTTTTAAAACTCAATCAATAAAAAAGAACAGCTGATATTGGGCACTGGGACAGAAGGATGGAGAGAGAAAGAGCTCCTGTTTGTTGAAACAGCTGACTTTCAAACTGTGTATATGCTACTTTAACACAGTTAAATATTTACACATTGACAAGGGAGGAATGCGACACAGGTGGAACAGACTTCACGTGCCCCACAGCATTGGAAACAAGAATACTAGGCAGTAAAATGAGCTGTGCTGGCTTGAGATACGGAACAGGAACAGAAAGGGAGCACAGGAGAGGACCGTCTTAGCCCTGTTGTTTGAGTTGGAGAACTAGAATATGTATGGATGTGCATCAGTGCATTTGTGTGTGCAATGATGAAACATAACATCATGCAGGCAGAAAAACAGTAATAGGGCAGTTATGCACAGGGAAGATGAGGAAGCAAAAGAAGTATATAGAAAGAGACATGGACAGCAAGAAGACAGAGGAAAGAGAGGTAGGAAATGCAAACAACGCCGAGGAGAGGAGAGCACAGAGGAAGGCTTTCCTCTAGGTTTACGCCACTTAGAGCCGGATCTGGAGGGCTGCTCTTACACTGCAAACACTGACCCTGCAGTTCTGGGGCCAGGGGGCACACTGCATACTTTTTAACAGCTACGCCTAAAAAGCCAGGTACCTACCCTTTGAGGAGCATAGACAGGATGTGAGGGTGAGAACTGATGTACTCCACAGTAGGACTCCGTGCACCAATCTGTCTTCTCAGGATGTTGTTGAATATCTGGGTCACATCTTTTTTTCCCTGTTAAAGAGACATGTCACCATTAAGTAATACACTTTAAATGGATAAACTGAACGACATGTGGGATAGAGACACACATTCTCATAGAGATAGTGTCACCCTACATGAAATGAAGAAGCAGTAGTTTATTCTGTTCATTTATCTTCACAAAGCCCACGAACTGGGTGCAACGCTTCACCCAGTGCACAGTGGGAACCTTGGCAAGCTAAAGTCCATTTGCACAACTGGAAATAGGAAGGCACAGATGGGTACAAAGTAGCAGCAAGAATTGAATTTTTATGCTTTTTCTCCTTTTAGTTCTCCCAAGAAGAAAACAGTAACTGATATTTTTAAACCTCCATAAATGAGAGTAAACAGAACAGAAGTTAAGAATAAATAAAATGTGAGGGTCAAATTCTTCTTTCTTGACATAGAATTCTGGGTAATACTATTCCTTCAGTTTATCTACTCTTTTACCTTGGAGCCTCTAAAAAACTATTTTTTAAATGAGATGTAAGTTTAAAATGGAAGCTTCCCCTATGTAATATATAACATGTATGTATATGCCTTACCTATGTGAAAATAGACTAGAGGAGTAGAAACTTTTGGTCCTAATTGACTGAGTGAGAACTACTGCTAATCTTGGGGAGAGAGGGCTTTTGAGTCTTCACACATCTTACCACCTGAGTTGGGCCTGATTCTATATAAGAATCCATGAGCTGGACCATGTTTCACATATAAAGAGAGGGGCAAGAATGACACCAACCACCCTGCCCTTTGTCAACTGATGAAAAAGGCTCTGACAGTTACTGTGTCCCGTTCAAAGCATCTTCACTCTGCAAAATCAGCTACCAAGAAGTGATGGCAGTCTCTTCCCCTAAGTTCCTCAATACCTCCCTTATGCTTAGAAAAGTCCAGTGCCTTCCATTACATGGCCCCTGCCTATTGCTTTGCATTTCTGCATCAGGTTCTATTGCTTCCAACTGACTGTGTGACGTATGCTCACGCAGTCTTCGGTGTGACTGTGTGCTCACGCAGTCTTCGGTGTGACTGTGTGGCGCGTGCTCACTCAGTCTTCGGTGTGACTGTGTGGCGCGTGCTCACGCAGTCTTCGGTGTGACTGTGTGGCGTGTGCTCACTCAGTCTTCGGTGTGACTGTGTGGCGTGTGATCACGCAGTCTTCGGTGTGACTGTGTGGCGTGTGCTCACGCAGTCTTCGGTGTGACTGTGTGGCGTGTGCTCACGCAGTCTTCGGTGTGACTGTGTGGCGTGTGATCACGCAGTCTTCGGTGTGACTGTGTGGCGTGTGCTCACGCAGTCTTCGGTGTGACTGTGTGGCGTGTGCTCACGCAGTCTTCGGTGTGACTGTGTGGCGTGTGCTCACGCAGTCTTCGGTGCTCGTGCAGCTCCGGCTCATGTTCTCCTTGTGTCCTACATGCAGTTTCACAGTTCATTTTTTAAGACTCAATAGGGTAATCTACTCTGAGATGAATGTCCTTAATATATTTAATAATAACCTTTGCCTACAAGCAGGTCTCTGGGTCTGAGGCCAGCCGCGTATACAAAGTGAGTCCAGGACAGCCAGTGCTGTTCCACAGAGAAACTCTGCCTCAAAAACCTAAAAGCCAAACCAAAGCAACAACAACAAAAGGTAAACAAACAAACAAATAAGAGCGTGTCATCAGATACATGGAACACCCATATATCTCTTACCATACACAGGGAACTGAACCCTCTCATTTTTAAATTCGTCACTTTTCAATACAAAAGACACACTTAAAAAAAAAAAAACCCAAACCCAAAAATGAGATCAATAAGGTTATTCATTATTAACTCAGTCTTAAAACTGTTCTCCCCTTTCCAGGATCTCATATATTCCTACTTGGCTTCAAACTTGCTACAGCTAATGATAACTGTAACTTGTTATTCTTCTGCCTGTACCTCCTGAGTGCTAGGGTGATGGACCTCTGCCACCACACCAGACTGATGCAAGATCTATGATTAGGCAAAAAGTTCTTAGCCTTCACAGTAACAGCATAAATGAAGAAGTAATAAACTGATTTCATACACGCCTTTAATCCCTGGGAAGCAGAAGCAGGTAGATCTCTGTGAGTTTGAGGCCAGCCTGGTCTACAGAGTGAGATCCAGGACAGCCAGGGCTATGTAGAGAGACCCTGTCTCAAAAGAACACACACATTAAAACAAACAAACGGGCTGTGGAGATGGCTCAGCAGTTAAGAGCACTGATTGCTTTTTCAAAGAACCTGGGTTCAATTCTCAGCACCCACATGGGTGGCTCACAACCACCTGTAGCTCCAGTCCTAGAGGATCTGATGCAACATCTGCGGGCACTGTACATACATGGTGCACAGTCGTATGGGCAGGCAAAACATAATACATGTTATAATAAATAAATTAAAAGAACAAACAAACAAGCAACACTGAAACCAAAACAACAACTTTTGTTCTCAAAAAGTTTCTGTCAATAAGATGAAAAAATAGGATAGAGTGGGGAAAATACTGTAAGCAACATCCACAACAAAAGAACCAGTAGCTGGAGTACAGACTTAACAGGCGAAGACATGAAAGATACTTCATTCACCAAAGAGGCCATATAACTAAAGACAGGAACATCATTACCTTCAGGAAGTGTAAGGCAAAAGGACCACGAGATGTATATTACTCATTCTGACAGATATGGCTGAAATGAAAACTAAAGACAACAGGAAATACTAGCAAAAATGAGGAAACCCACACTGTTAATGGGAATGTAAAACACGGGGCAGGGAGATGGTTTAATGGATAAAAGATAAACGCACTTGCTGAGGGCAATCACAGCAGAATTGTCCCTACAGCCAATCCACTGTGCCACTAAAGAAACCTTGAATCAAAGGATGGAGTCAGTGATTGGCTCACCAGGATTAGCCATAAAGTTCTTGGAGTGTTTAGGAGCCCCCTCCCCCAAGAGGAGACTGGAAGTGAGGAGGAAGAGGAGGAGGAGAAGGAGGAGTTCTGGGGAGTTTCTGCTGCGCAGAAAAAATGTTTCCGCTTCAGAAAAAAATGTGGAGAGAGGGTGAGTCAACCACTCTCCTTTCACTGGATTTTTCAGGTCTTTATTTCCATTTCTGACTTAGGAGGTTTTATTATACTAGAACAAATTAGGCAATCATTACTTTTAACAGCCTCATAGGAGAGAACCCACTCCTGAAAGTTGTCCCTTGACCTTCACAGGAGTGAGCTGTTGCAGGTGTGCCTATGCACACATACAAAAATAGAAATAAATATGAAATTTAGAAAGGAAATGTAAAACATTTCAGCATTTTCTTAAGAAACACATAACTAGCTAGTCCATCGGGCACTCTAGGCATTCATGATGGAGGAAGAAGCATTACCCAACCATGATGCTCATGCATTACTTGTAGTAGCTGAGCCGGAAACAGCCCAGAAATTCTGCAGCAATCAAATGGTTAAACAAACTGTGGTCATTCAGCAGCCAGAGTAATATATAGATTTAGTTTAGTAACTTGGATGGATCTTGAGGAATTTGTCCATTATGAAAAACCAGAAGGAGAAGGTTCCACACTAGATAGCTCCATCTATATGAGGATTTTGAAGTAACAAAGTTCCAGAATGGAGAACAGTCTAGTTTAGAACAGAGAAGTCAGGGATGCCTGTGGTAACGGAAAAGATCCACATCAGATGATGTCAGCCTTGACATCATGGCTGTGTCACGGTTTTGCAGGACTTTATTCTCCCGAAAAGAAGGTGAGGTCCATGGAATTTCTCTGACCCATTCCTTACAACTGCAAGTGATTAACAACTACTTCAAAACCAAGAGGTTAAGAAACAAAGAGGTGAAAATTTTAAAAGGCATTTTTCTTTGTTTTAAATAACAAATTCAGTTCCGTTTTTATGTAGACATAAAGAACTTTATCCCAATTGCTATAATAAAGAGCAGCCAACTTCTGGGAATGGTAGCTCACAGCCATGATCCTAGCCTGACACAATTTCAAGGTTAGCCTGAGCTACATAGTGAGTTCCAGATCAGCCTGAGCTACACACTGAGACTGTCTCAAGGAACAAGACAACAAAATAACTAAACAATAAAAGACTTAGTAAGGACCAGTGTTGTTGGTCTAGCCCGACAAGTTCAATCCTGGAAGGAGAGAACCAACTTCCGCAAACTGTCCTTTGACCTCCATAGCTTTGCTGCGGCACACGCCCACAAATACATGCGGCCTAACTAGGAGAAGTAAGAAATTGGAGCTTCAAAATATCAAAAGATGATTTAATATCCAAAATAGCTACAGTTTTCCATTGCTGTTACTTTCTTTCAGAAATATTAAGAAATTAGGGCAGAAGAGGAAAAGAGGGTGGAAAAATTAAGTGTGTGGGGGAGCGGGGGGATGTTAGTTGATTTAGGGGACTAAGAAGACAGAGAAATAAAAACTCAGTACTGTAAAAGTAAATTATTTCTTCCTTTAAAGTAAGTCACCATACCCAATTGCAAATTTTAATAAAAAAAAAAAAAGCAGGACTTTGAGAGCCTGTGATGTACTTGAAGGAGAAGGACTGCTAGGCATGCCCTGCCCTATCCTACCCCCACCATGGAAGGGGAGCACTTCAGTCCGTAAAAAATGTTCATAGTGCCTGAACTTCTTTTATGAGCGTTGTAAGTACTATATTTGTTGTATTAAAAAGACATTTCTGTAAGCATAAATGTAGCTTTAAATGAAAGCAATTCTGTGGTATGCAAATCTTCCTAGACTCTGCAGGGCAATACTGTGGACTAAATGCCAGCCCTGTTCGAGATGTCGTAAGACTCTGTTTTTCATACCTCCCAGTAAAATGCCACCAGAACATTTCCACACGGCATCCCGGTGAACAGCAGCGATGAAGCTCCACAGAGCTCTGTCCAACTTTCACACAGAGGGAAGCATTCTTCCAGTTCCTTAGCAAATATGTGCAGAGGCAGAGGGAGCCCCTGTGGGTAACAGGAACAAGTTTTGCTACCATAGACCACTTCTCAAACCAGACCGGAGGGTCCAGATAAAGAAAATGGGAATGCAGAAGTCGCCAGAGAAGAAAAAATAGAAAACCACTAACATGTTTTGATTATAAGGAAGCTACATCCCAAAAATGAACCAAAATTATGCAGTAATTTAGGATTACATATTAATTAATGGATTTTCAACCTAAAGAGCACTTTTTGAGCAGGGTTTCGCTGTAGCTTTGGATCCTGCCCTGGAACTGGCCTTGAACTCATAGAGATCCATCTGCCTCTGTCTCCTGAGTGCTGGGATTAAAGGCGTGAGCCACCACCACCAGGTTCTGAAAAGCACTTCTTAGCTGGCAAATCCATAAAAGATCAGCAGCTATTTGTTTAATAAATTAATGAATGACATGCAAGGGAGTATCGACTAAAATCAAACAATAAAAGAGCAAAGGCGTACAATGGTCAGAAGTAACTGCTGGTAAGTGCAGAGACAAGAAACGAGAGGAGAGGGTTAGAAAATAGTTGCTTTAAAATTGCGGGCGCTGACTTATAGACAGCATGCACACAAAGGATTCCTGGGTTGGTAGGGTGGTTCAGCATGTAAAACCTTTGCTGGGAAGCCTGGTGACCTGACCTGGATCCTGGGAACTCCCCAGAAATAGAAGGAGAGAAAGAACTCCATGAAGTTGTTCTCTTGTCTCCACACACATGCTGTGGCATGCATGTCTACACACTCACAAATAATGCATATGCACACACACACTAAAAAGGAAAATAAAATTTTCGAAATTCAGCTATCAGATAAAAAAGGGACAAAAGAGCCCCCACTTCCTAACAGATATCATAGTAAATAAACACAGGAAAATAAATTCATTCTGATTAGTTATTAAGAAATTGCAAAGCAAATTGGCATTGCGATAACACTAGCACCTGAACAGATAAGTGAAAAGACAGAACCAAACAGCAACACCCAGCCATCTCACTCATGGACACTTTGTCTATGGGAAATGAAAATCTGTTTTCATATTGAAAAACACTCTACACAAATGGACATACAGCTTTCCTTCTAAATGATAAAACTGGAAGCATAGCAAGTATCCCCCAGGGAGGGATGAATGTCCAATGCAACATCCATATAATGAACACTTCAATGAGAAACAGTCTGGGCAAGGCAATGGCTGAGGAGAATCTCAAGGGTGTCATACTGAGTGAGAGTGAGTTAATACTCCTTCTCAGTGAGAAACCACTATACACTTTGAGGCTAACAAAGGAAAAAGCTCTTTAATAATAGCGCATGCCCTGCTCTGGCTGGTTCTCAGAGAGGAGCCGGCTTCAAAGAGAAGAAAGAATTAACTTAGCTACAGCTTGGGTTTACACATTCCATATATGCTACCAGCCTTAAATCTCTTTTAGGCGCAGGCCTCAGGTCATACTTTGAACTTTTTTTTTTTTTTTTTTTTTTTAAGGCAAAGTCATCCTTGGTTTATTTGTTGCTATTTTGGTGAGACTTCGTCTCAAAAAAGGCATAGTAACAACAAGCATAAAGATTTCTAAAATAATTCTAAAACTATAAAGAAAAAAACAATTGTAGCCCATATATAAAAACACATACTATAAAGGCATAGGTAAAAAGTTTTCTGCTTTTTTTCTTTATCCTGGGAGGGGTCACAAGGGTAAGGGGTGGACCTGGGAAGTAAGTGTGACTGTGGCACATCACGTGACATTCCCAAATCATCACTAAGAATATTACTTTGGATACTTTGAGAAACTTAAACAGAGCCAGGAGACTGTCACCCTGTCCACCTGGGCAGACGGGAGACAGGAAGGATGCCCTCAGACTTGTTTCTTAAGCGCATACACCACTGCGGCTCCTCTTGACTACCCAGGCTCACCTTGCCTACTTGGCAGAAAGAGGCTTCTCCTGGTGAGAGTACAGGGTACTTCTTGGTAGACCAGAGCTTAGTGGTGCTTGTGACCTTGCCGCAGCCCCTTGGTCTACCTCTTAGAGGCTGTCCTCTGATATGAGGACAGAGCAACGGGCAACTCTAAGTCAGGGCTGTCAGCAACCCTGAATCTTAATTACAGCACAGAACTTTCCTTCCCAGTCTTTAACATGTCTGCCTAGAGTGCTAGATATCTCCTAGTCACACAGGAGGCAGCACCCCTTAGGCAAATTCTACTTTGTGTAACTTTGTATTTTCTAAGCAAGTTTCTTAGCCCTTATAGCATTACTTTTACTACTTCAAGCTTCTCCTGCATCAAGAGAAGCCAGACTTGAAGGGCTGCACACTGTTTCTGTTTACATGATTTTTCTGTGAAGGTAAAAATGGGGTTAGTGCTGTATGGTAAACACTACAAGGGCAAAGAAGCTGAGGGTAGGAAAAGGGCTGCTTAGCCATGGGCAGAAGGAAACCTTGGGTGTTAGAGCTATCTACCATTACAAATCAAGGCACTAAAAAGGGCAGCTGCCACTTATAGCTGTTATGGCTGTGCCCACCAAGTTCATGTTGAAGCTCGTGCAGAAGTAGTGGGTGCTGGAAGGTGGGGACTGGTGGGGTGCTAGTCAGGAGGACAGAGGCCTTGTGGGTAGGCTAATGCTTTTCTTGCAGGGATGGATTAGCCACCTCAGGACTTGGGTCTCCTTTCTCCCTCTATATGAGGCTATGTTCCTTCTGCTTCCTGGAGAAATTAAATTAGGACAAGATCTTTAACCAAAGCCAGAAAATACTGATTCCTAGACATGCTCTTGAACTTTCCAGCCAAGTAAGGTCCCTTTCATGTGACTCATCATTCATCCAACAAATAGCTGCTGGTGGATTACTGAATCTCAAGCATTCTGTTATTCAACAACAACAACAACAAAACAGACTAATTGTAACAGTATTGTGGCACTGTGATTTTTTTAAAGGGCTGAAGAGAAATCTTGGTAAAGTGCTCATGAGGACCCAAATTCAATCCCCAGAACCCATGTCAAGGTGGACGGATGGAAATGATTCCACGAAGTTACCCTCTGATCTCCACAAGGAAGGTTTGGACCATCAGGTTTTATGATTTCAGTTTTTCAAAGTAATAAAATCAAAAAGAAAAGAATGGCTTTAAATGGGGCCAGAGAAGAGGGAAATATGTTTAGGGACTAAAATTCTTCATAAATTTTGGACAATAAAGCATCTTAATGAAATGATGAAGAATCTGTTTGTGGGGCTTTCTACCATGGTGAAGCTACATATAAAGGACGAGGGTCTGAAAGCCCCACTGTGCCAGGCAGTCATGGGTTACTATAGCAGCTGCATCCTCTGGGACTCTGAAATCTCATGATCTAGCTAATTTAACCTTTAACCGGTTCATCCTGATTCTGTGTCAGGTATTAGTACTATTAGAAAGAGTTAAATAGCTTGAAAAATGCTTTCTTCCAGCTTATCACCAGCTCTTTCCTTGAATGTGTACCACCAGTGAGCAACAACTGGCCGAGAGCTTGCGCTATTCTTGTCAACCAGGCCAACTGTACCAACCAGTTCTCTGCCACCCCGCTTTGTTCCACTTATCCTTGGCTCTTCAGGCACTTCTCCTCATCTTGGCTTGAAACCCTTCGCTCGCACACTCTTGTTGACGGTGGCTTGTTCCCTTGCATTACTAAACTAGTTTTGACAATAGTTAAGAAATGATTGCTAGATCGCAGTGTAATTTTCTGCCACTTTGAGCTGCTTTCTCATTCAGCCTGAACACTCGACTTTGCGCCCACCCTACGTGGCAAGGCACACCTGCCTTTGAAGCAAACGTGTCAGTCCTGTCCTGTCATGCAATACATTTTTATCCCCTTGATCTCTTACCACCTTGCATTACATAAGTAGTGGCCAAACTAAAAGACACAGTTCTAAGTTTAATCCTGAGCCCACAATATCAGAGGTCTTGCCATTTTAGTCATAAGTGCCATGTTTTCTTTTGTAAGGCAGGGTCTAATGATTTTGCCTGGCCTGGCACTTAATGTGTATGCTAAGCTGGCCTCAAACTCACAGAGTTCGTGTTTCTTCCTTTTGAATGCTGGTACTAAAGAATAAGATGGAGCTACCAGTTACAAAATGGCACCATTTTACTGTTTTTCAGAGAGAATATAATAAACTTTCTGTTTGTCTTTCTTGAGGACCTGGAGCATTATAGGAGGCTGATCTTGCCGCTGAGGTTGAGGCTCTTGGAGCAATGGCAGGAAGTAGGAATGGAATTGCTTATGGAAAGTTCATGTCCTAGGACTCTGACCTAGTGCCATGGATCCTTTACAATGATCTCCAGTGAACGAGCTCGCTGCAGTTTCCCAAAAAGGAAAGAGCATGCGACAGTCCTCTTGCTGGTACATGGGAGTTCAGCAGCATCACAGAGAAGGTCTGGGAGGTCACCGCCCTCCAATCTGTATCCCAGGATGCTCTGTAGAACCTCTCTGTCAGTACAAAACATGCCTACACTCCTTAGTCTCTCACTGCCTTACAGATAATACAGTACACATCCTGTAATCTCAGGTACTATGTGTAACTCTTCTTCATGTTCATGTGACTGAGAGAGATGCTGGCAACTGCTCTCGACACCACATGTCCTTCCCTCAGCGTACACCGTTCACACCAGTCCTTATGAAACCCATTCTGTGTCCTTCCCTCAGCGTACACCGTTCACACCAGTCCTTATGAAACCCATTCTGTGTCCTTCCCTCAGCGTACACCGTTCACACCAGTCCTTATGAAACCCATTCTGTGTCCTTCCCTCAGCGTACACCGTTCACACCAGTCCTTAT
>PVIU01013423.1:31930-56068 GCA_004026605.1 Ondatra zibethicus | reverse complement strand
GTCCTTCTCCCTTCTCCTTCCCCCTCTCCCCTTCCCCTGCTCCCCTACCTCCCACCTCTATCCCTGCCCCCTGGCTTCCAACTTTTGCTTGATGATCTTGTTTGCTTCCAACTTCCAGGAGGATCTGTATATGCTTTCTTTGGGTTCACCTTGCTATTCGGCTTCTCTGGGCTTGTGAGCTAAGTGCTTAGTGTCCTTTGTTTTATAGCTAGGGTCCACTAATGAGTGAGTACATACCATAATCATCTTTCTGGGTTTGGGTTACCTCACTCAAGATAGCGTTTTCTATTTCCATCCATTGAGCATATGATCAAACCAGACTCTCTGAATGTGGCGGCGAAAGTTGGTGGATGGAGAACCCATCAACAATGACACCAGGACCTATCTCTTCTGCATGTATTATCTTTTTGGGAACCGAGTCTTTTTGAATGCACTCCTTCCTAGGTCGGGAGGGAGGGGGGTGGGCCTTGGACTTCCAATAGGGCAGGGGACCATGCCCTCTTTCAAGGAAGAAGGGGGAGGGAGGAGGGGTTGGGGGATAGCGGGAGGGGACCGGGAGAAGGGGAAGAAAGGTAAAAATTTTATTTCTTTAATTATGTTTTTGAATGGAAAAAATAAAACAAAACAATGTATGAAAAAAATTAAAAAAATTAATTACTAGTTGCTTATTTTCTAAAAATGAGCATGTGTACTTCATGCTATCTGCACATTGAAAATAAACTAAAAATGAATAACATAATTTTATACTTTGAAATAAATATATAATGGCCTAACGTGAATATTTTGTTGGTTATTGAAACAATAACTTCTAATACTAATGTTATAGTTAAGAAGGACCTGTAAGCTTATAAAACATGTAGTCTGAAGTCTGTGTTCAAAGCAGTTACTATCAAATCTGATGGCATTTCATATTACTCAATAATATGAAAGAAAAATGTACAGAACCAAAAACAATGCCAATTAAGAAATAATTACATATGTTACACAACTTATGAAATTTTCCTTGGCATGTCCAAACCATTATTTGGACATAAATGCTCAAAATTTTATTTCATTTAATAATATATGATTCAATAATCAATAAGTCTTTATATATAAAATAGCCTAACATTTTAGAAGTTTCTCGAATTTCTACAAATACACACATATACATTTTTAAAAAGTTCTTCAGAAAATAGTCTTTTATGTTATCAATAATATACATTAATTTGTACATTATAAAAATAACTTCCTTACCCATATCTGACATTTCAGGCACAGTAACGATGTATGGTCCATCTGTGAACTTGGGAGCATTGTCATTGATATCTTGCACTTTGATGATGAACTCAGATTCAGGTTCAAGAGGCTTGTTTGTTCTTCTGTCAATAGCCTGGGCATGAAGAACATAGTGTGTTTTCTGCTCTCTGTCCAGGCTTTTGGTTGAGTGGATGTCACCCGTCGTGTCGTCAATGATAAATATAGTCCCAGCACCTTCCCCAGTAAGGATATACTTGACAGACCCGTCACCTTTGTCGGAGTTGGAGTGCAGCTGAAAAACAGACAGGAGCAAAATCAGCTAGATTTATATTCTGATGACATATGTTTTCTGAAGATTATCAAGAGATTAAGACTTCAGTTTTCTATTACACTGTGAACTTCATGCTATAACAGTCTTTTCCTTCCTCATAGTTTTCTTTACTTGGTATTAAATGGATACTTCGTCTTGATTTCTCTGAGTTTCAATAACTGTTTTAGAAGCTGATAAATAGTATGCATTTTAATTTTAGTATTTTTCATAATCACTGTTGTCTTTCTTCTTAACCAAGATTTCACTGTGTAATATGAAGTTAGGAAAAGATATTTCCAACACTCCATCACTATTTTCCATGCCTGGGGAAATTTTCATGAGAAAATTCATATAAAATTTAATCAACATTGATTGTTGACATTAGATCTTGAAAGAGTATGAACAACTGAAATTCAAAATCATTCACCAATTTTTCAAAAGCCAAAACATATATCACCAAGGTACTAATTTCATAATTTATAGAATAAAAAGTACAATATCATTTTCAATAAATGTTGCTATGTAGAAATTATACATTTTGTTGCTATTTTTATTTACTATAAAGGACTTGAAAATGTTATACAAATCTAGTTAGTGATGAAATATTAATCAATTGGTAATATTGACAAATGATTATATTTTTCATTTCTTCAAATGATAAAATATATAATGTTAACATACAAATACTATCTCAGTAGAAAATAGCTTCTGTAAGAAAGATGATTTTAGAATATAAATACATAAATCTGACTAACATGTAAATATAAAATAGCTTCTATATGTCATTTAAATCTAAGTGAATGAAATTTACATGCCATAGCTTAATGTGCAGGTAACTCACAATTAAGATTCAACTTTAATTTAATTTGTAACACCAAAATAAATAAAATTCACTGCCAGGAGAAGACAAGGAATTTTGTGAAACCACAGATGTCTATTTTCTGAAAAACTGTCTCTCCCTCTGAAGAAATCTGAGTGGCTTCCTCTGCATGGAATCTTTAGGTTTGCATAGCCTCAACTACTCACCCTTAACTTACTTCTGATATTAAGAACAATAAAAATATACTGGCCTGGAGCTCACTTAAGAGTCTAGTATGGAATAGTGTGGAATAGTGTGGCCAGTGAATCTCAGGAACCCAATTTTGTCTTTCTCCACAACACTGGGAATATATGCATTTATCATTGTGCCCAACTTTTAAAGGTATAATTTATTTTATGTTTAGGAATGTTTTGCTTGCATGCATGTAAATGCATCATGTGAAAAATGCTTATCATTTATGAAACAGACACTGACAATCTGCCCTAACAATCCATTTAAGCCATTCCTCATCGTTACAACAATTTGTCACTAACACTAGCAAAGCATCAAAGTTGCTATCTAACCATTTCTAAGAGATTTTCTAGAATACTTGCTAGTAACATTATTAAATAAGAAGTAGTTTAGTAATATTTTGTTAATTTAAAATAAAAAATGTTATACTATTAACTATTATAACTTAAAACTTGGCAAAATGTTTTATTTTATTTTAGAAGTAATTTTAGAAAGATATAAAAATGCTTAAAATAATCTTCAGAAGATAAGCAATGATCACCTATATAATCAGAGAAATTACTGTGAAAAATATTTTTGTATTTAATAATTATACCATATTTAGATAAAAGGGAGTCTTGTATGTATATTAGAAAGAGAATTAACATTTTCAACATGAAGCACATGTTCACATTTTTCTCACTATGTATTTTGTATAGGCTTTTGTAAAGTAGTCAGATAAATTTTTATGAGTTTTTATGAATTTGGCTTTTTAAGCATGAATTCAGTCCAAGAAATGCATCTTCACAATTTATAAAGCACTGTACATTGACATGCCAGAAGTTATGATTAAATTGAACATAGTTTACAACTGATGATTTAGAAATATTTATAAAACTGGAAAACATTAATAATAGTTACACCAAAATACTATAAAATACATTGGGAATATCACCAGTTGTTCATATACATAGCTTTAGTATTTAAGTAAGGAAGGTGATTATATTACTAAAGAAATTTTTAATCTTTTAGCGAGCTTGACTGACTTGTAAAATCATTATTTCAATGTAGCAATGATGGAAACAATTTCATTAGGATTTAGTTAACTGCTTAATAGTTTATATAATTTAGATGACAACTGTTGCCGAAGGAGCAGAGATTAATTGAGGGTTTTCCTTCCCTGTTCTATCCTTTCTCAGTTATCCATTTCTACTCTCCAGGTTTATTCTGCAATAAAGTTTGAGCCTGAGAAAACTACACTTGTTCTACTGTGGATTTTTGTTTAATAAGAGATTGTAAGTACCCAGAGGGATCACAGTATGAATATTAGGTTTTAAGAAACAAGAAATGAGAATACAGTGGGAGGAATGTATGAGAGTATTATAACTAAGAGAAAAGAAAGGATACACACACACACAGGGTGTATGTTGCTTTGAAGGATGAGACATAAAACAAAACACAGAAAATTTTGGAAACAAATAAATATATATTTTATTACCTAGGTCAAGGCAATGGTAACAGAAATGTGGTAGTTTGTCTGCAGTTCACAATTAGACTTAACTAAAAACAATTAGGAGTAGAGCATGAAAATTTAAATATTCACTACATAGATAGAACACTGATTTTATAGATACTAAAATGTTATTCATTTGCATGAATTATTCAAAGTATGTTAGGAAAAGTTATTTGTAAAATAGCAAAATGTTTTGTTGAAAAAAATTCCAACTTATACTGACTTATTTTTCTGAAAATATCTCTTGACTCCAAATAACTGAACTTTTTCTATGCCCTGCAGCCTGATAAAAACTATGCTTTGAGAATATTGTAGTGACCTGCTATCCAATGTGCTAGCATGATATGTTTAATATGCCTTTAAGAAAAAAAAAACTGCTATCCTTGGATTTCCCATGCAATTACCTTCTAAAACTTAAGCTAAAAGCCTAATTTTAAATGTCTCAGTACTCTCGCATGCCCTTAACTCCAAATTTGTGTGTGGGGTGTGGATGTGGGTGTGGATGTTATACTAATCATTTGATAAAAGCTTCCAATATTTTGAAAGCCTCCTTAAACAAACACATATATCATGAATGTCAGAAGTACTGGGTGGATAAAATCTTTTTGTAGCTTCAGGTGCTTTACTGGGTCAGTGGGTGTCTTGAATTGGGGTTTCTATTTTTGTGACAAAACACCATGACCCAAAAGCAAGTTGAGGAGGATAGGATTTAATTTGGCTTACAGTTCTAGATCATAGTCCATCATTGGAGAATGTCAGAATAGGAACTGAAGCAGAGCTGGAATCTGGAGGAAGGAGCAGATGCAGAGGTCATGGGGGGAGGGGCATATTACTTGCTTCCCCTGGCTTACTCAGCCTACTTTCTTTTTTCTTTTTTTTTTCCTTTTTTTCTTTTTTTTAATTGATTTTTATTGAGCTTTACATTTTTCTCTGCTCCCCTCCCTGCCTCTCCTGTCCCCTTCAACCCTCTCCCAAGGTCCCCATGCTCCAAATTTACTCAGGAGATCTTGTCTTTTTCTACTTCCCATGTGGATTAGATCTATGTATGTCTCTCTTAGTGTCCTTAATGTTGTCTTGGTTCCCTGGGATTGTGATTTGTAGGCCGGTTTTCTTTGCTTTATGTTTAAAAACCACTAATCAGCCTACTTTCTTAAAGAGCCCAGGATACCAGCCTGTGGATGAACCACCCACAATAGGCTGTGCTCTACCCCATTGATCACTAATTGAGAAAATGCCTTACAGCTGGATCTCAAGGAGGCATTTCCTCAACTGAGGCTCCTTTCTCTGTGGTGACTATAGACTGTTTCAAGTTGACACACAAAAACAGCCAGTACATTTGGGTTTAAGAAAGAAACATTCTTCTTTGTATAACTGTTAAGGATTTCTGTAAAGAATTCTGTCATTCCTTTCTCAGACCCTGTTTTATATGTCGTTTAACAAATATAGATCACAATCCCTTTATTACAGATACAGACTTATACAGAGCACAACAGGCGGGCAACATGTACAGACAGAAGAGACATAATTGATAGGCCACAGACAGCATTAACCACAAACTACGGACTAATAGGAAATATAAGTTAAAAAGTGGTGGAATCAAATTTGGGTTCAGGCTTGTTCATGTTGATCCAAGAGAATATTTCTCTCTGATTTTTTAATATGGCACTGAAATATTTTAGTGCCTTCTCCAAGTTTTCTTTATTACATTAACCAACATATTTATTAAAATAACAATAACAAGGTCTTACGCAGGATGAGAAATAAATGATGAGACTTCTGAAATTTTGTGAAGGAGGTTATATTGTCATTCTTGCAGTCTACTAGGAGTGTAGAAGTTTCTGGTATGTCTGATCACGTAATAAACAATGCTTACCAGTTCTTCTTTAGCAGACAAAAGAGAAGAAAGGGCAAAGAAGAAAAACAGGAAGGTAGTCATCCAGAAAATAGCATGAATAGTTTTCCTTCATTACCTTCATAGCACGTCTTTTTCTTGGTGTTAAATAGAAACATATGGCCCTCCCAAAGCTAATGTGGCACCATGAATTCACCCCAGAAAACTATTTATGCACATGAGACCACATTAGGATCACGACCTAAAAATTTATAGTTTTCACTCCAATGCACAGTTGCTCTCTGGGATAATATGTGATTCCTTAGGGATGAATAATTTTAAAAGGTTAAGGACATGGTGGCAGAGTCATTAATTTTGAAAGTTGCTTTGAGTTAGGACTTCAAGCTGTATTACAAATGTGGGCCACTGAGTTAAAAGTGCAATATAGTATGCTGTGTAACATTTGTATAGGGGAAATGCGTTTCTTTATATTTCAGAGAAGAAGAAAAGAAGAGCAAACATCCAATGTTAAAAATCCATCATTATCAAACCAACACCGTTTTTATAAAAAATACTGGTGAGTCATTGTGGGATATAAAAATCACAGTAATTTGTGTTCTTGACAATTACTAAATGTAGCTTTAAGTTGTTATATTTTTAAATAAAATTTTAGCATGTAAAGTAAGATATCATTGATATATTAATGAATTCATGTTGTTCCAGACACTTCAAATACTAGCAATAACTTGGTACCTCTATACCAGTTTCTCTACAAAAAAAGATATAATAATCATATCTTAAAATTGATTTTTAAATTTTATTATAGAATATATTTATTCAATCAAAAATTAAGTAATGTAGTAAGTCAAAACAGAACAATATTTTAGAAAGGACTGGAGGATAAACAATTAGCTTGATAACATCAATATGAAAAGATATTTTGCATAAAAGTTTATCATGTAAATTTCATCAAATTTACATTTATTCCTGGAGAAGTAAACTAATAATTAAGGAATAGGAGGGAAAAAAAAACCAAAGGGAATTTAGATAGAATATTAATCTTGTGGGACAATGGTGTTGTACCCTGTAAGATTTGTTACATGTATTGCTTTAATAAAATGCTGATTTCCAGTAGCCAGGCAGGTATTATAGGTGGGGAAACCAGGACAGGAGAATTCTAGAAAGAGGAAAGGCTTGGTCTGCAGCCATCACTCAGATGCAGAGGAAGCAAGATGAGAATGCCTCACTGACAAAAGTTACGAAGCCATATGGCTAACACAGACAAGAATTATGCTTAATGTAACTTTAAGAGTCAATAAGACAACATGATCTAATAGGTCAAACAGATTATAATTAAAGTAAGCCTCTGTATGTTTCTTTGGGACTAAATGGCTGAGGGACTGGGTGGTAGAGAAACCTCTGCCAACAGAAACCTAAATACAACAGAAACCTAAATATTAAGATTGGGGATCTTAATATACATGAGAAGTCCCATGTCTCTACCGTTTGAAGTGGTCATAGTGACAGACCCCTTACTGGAATTTTGGAATGTACCATCTAGTTGTTCTCAGTGTTTGGGGACTATAGAAATCAGACAGTACTTAAGAATTTCCCTTTTAGTTGTTGAGAAAAACAACTAAATAATTGACCAAAGAGTTGGAATTGAAATAAATTTCATAGCATACATATCTACCTATAATAACACAGTGACTTTCTTTTGTCTTCCTCAGAATCTACCAACAGAAGAAGGAGGTGGCAAGTAGCAGTAAAAAAGAATAATAATCTCAGAGAACATCAAACTTGATTTCAAATCCAGGAAAATATTGGCCCATATTCACTGACCAAACATTAGGGTTCAGGAGAATTAGTGATTTATCTGATACAAATGAAAAATGCTATTCATGATAGATTGTTTTGTTTTCGAAGGAAAGCAGTGCTGACATACAGGAGAGGAAAGAGACAGGAATTAGATGCATTCTCAAAAAATACATGTGAAAGTAAAGTAAAAAAATAGCTATTTAATATGATCAACACTTTTAGTTTTTTTTAACCATTTGAATTGTGGTACCAACAGTGTTTTTTTTTTTTTTTGGTTTTTCTGTTCTTATTACCAATAACTTGGTTACAACTCTGAGAAAGCCATCAGAATGACATTCTGATTAGAGTCTACAAGTATATCAATGATGAGATCAGGACAGTTGCCAGAAAACCATAACAGATATGCATTATGCTGAGAGGTCACAACCGATTCAATAAAGGAAAAGAGAAAGAGAAGGGTTGGAATAAAGAATGAATATCAGGTATTGTTGGAGTATTATAGGAAAACTGCAACTTTAAACACGGGTTGTGTTATGCTCAACACTCTGCATACAGATCTTTGCCTTACAAAGATAGTTCATAGAAATGAAGATTCAAAGAGAGGGCTCTTGATACTGACAAAGAAACCTCAATAGATTATTTTCTTTATACTATGAAAATTAGTGAAGATCTGCTCAGTTCTTATTCTAATCCAGAGAGAACTATCTAAAACTTATGGTCAGTTAACGTTACTGAAAAATATATTCATGTTTCAAGTAAGCAAGTCTGGAGGATTTGTTGTAGATCTTGGAAAGGTCTAACTTATCATTCTGATACAGACATAAAGAAAATGCATTTCAGATCTACAACAATGCTTAACAAGTGAACATCTTAGGGGATAATGTTGACAGAATAAAAGAACAACTTTAGAAATATTGCTAGAAGATTTCAAAAATAATATGCAATGTGTTTAGAGGAGCATGGGGAACAGGAAAGGCTAGCAGAGAATTTATGAATGCGAGCTCACAGATGAAATTGCATGAGATGGGGAGAGAGGAGAGTTTTGAACTGTGATGTATCATAACTAGCTGAGACATATAAAGGACCATGTGGTTTCAAACTAGAAGAGACAAACAAGAGATTAAAGTGACAAGAAGCAGTAAGACGTGTTCCTACCATTTATATCAACAGAGGAATTTAAAATGGCTGGAAGATACTTAAGCCGTCAGAGAAATACAAATCAAAACAACTCTGAGATTCCATCTTACACCTGTAATAATGGCCAAGATCAAAAACACTGATGACAACTTATGCTGGAGAGGTTGTGGGGTAAAGGAAACACTTCTGTATTGCTTGTGGGAATGAAAGCTGGTACAGCCTCTCCAGCTTGTTGTCTGGACATAGTAAAAATATACTTAGTTCTTCTCTTTAGTTAGACTGAATTGAATTTATTGATTGGTAATTATTTAGGGTGTGCTATTTCTGGTCAGATCTATGACTACGAATAGAAATAGAAATGATAAGGCTTATATTGGATATGGGAGAAAGAAACATGTTTAAAAATTCAGGAAGGAATGAATTAACAAGTATTGAATTGAGATACCTAAAAAACTTTTCTGAGAAATCGCCATACTGCTATTCAAAGGGACTGTACCAGCTTGCACTCCCACCAGCTTGCAAGGTAAAGGGAACACTTCTGCATTGCTGGTGTTTCTTTCTCCCATATTTTTACTATGTCCAGACAACATGTCAATGTAAATTCAATAGAATCCAGTGTCCTCATGAGTATTCTTTGTGAGAGCAAGGAAATGAATGGATTCATACCTGGACAGTGTTCCCAAGGCACCATAATGGAAAGCTTCCTTTCTTAGTTTGGGAAAATTTTTCAGAAGGTAGAACATTGAAACCCAAATCCCAGCTCTGCTTCTCTTCCTTAAAGAACCTCAAGGTACTGATTTTTTTTTTAATTTGTCATCACTCTTTTCCATAGATCTTTATCTGCTTTAATAATTTATTTTAATGTACAAACAGATTTAATATCACAAATAATTGATAGTTATTAGATGACAGATTTTAAAAGGGAGGGGAAACCTAGGAATCAGCTTAAACTAATTCAAAACAAGAAATCAAAATACAACATTCCGACGTAACGATCTTAGATCCTGGAAATTAAGGATATGTGATTAGCAAAAATGGGGAGAAATATATGGACTAAAGCATAAAAAGGATGCCTTCAGGCTCCCTCACCAAGTTTCCTAGCCTTGTGGAAGTTACTCAACACAAGTAAAAGTCCTCATGAATCTGCATGCTAAAGAAAATTTCTGCAAAATCTGCTATTGTATTTCTCCTTAGTTTAGTTAATTAAGAATGGAAATGGCATTCTGAACTTTTAAATTGAGTCCAAGTTGTTCAATTCGACACCTTAAAATATTCTTTATCCTTTCTTTTCTTTTTCCATTATTTCTTCCTTCTTTTCATGTGTATTAGTTTGAATCAGAGTAAAGAACCAGAACTGTCTGACTCTGCCTGCTCTTTACTGAGATTAGTATTTATGTTTTGACGTGCATTTGTCTCTCAGGTTTTCTCCTTATTATTTTTCAGTTGTTTTCTGATTCTGTCTTCTTTAGGAAATCTGCCAAATCCACTCCTTTCACCAGCTGCCGTTGATCTATTCCCTCCTCATACTTTCTCCCTTAGAATATTTAGTGTTCCCTTGCCTGTAGGGTCAACTCTATTGTCCTCCCCATGCCAAGACATTCACTCTAAACCTTAGTGAGTTTCACAACTTTGAACCTGATTATTCTCCAGGTGAAGCACATGGAAATGTTCTCAATCTCTACAATTGTATAATGCCTTATTTTTTGTTATCTCTGCTTATGTTTTCATCTTTTGGATGTTCATTATTCATGCTAAATTAAAATAAAAACAGAATAAATTCGTTTCTAAATTGGTAACAATTTAAAACTAATTATTTCAAACAAGAATTGCTTCTTTGTCTGCCTGGATTTAAGTGAATTACTTTCAATTCTAGTTTATTTTAAATATTGCATTTTGTTGTTTAACATGGTCAAATTGACAAAATTTAGAATCAACCCAAGAGAAAAGAGACTGCACAACAGACCATGTAAACAGTCTGCTGCTCTATAATGTATTCACAGAACTCCGTATCAGCATATCACTCATCACTGTGTACATGGTAGAGCATCACCATTATTGTGCCCCATCTCTCCACAGTTACTTTCTCTCACTGAGAACAGAAACAAAATTTTATTCCACTTTGTTCCATATCATGAAAAATTTTGATTGTTAATAAGTACCATTTTAAAATAACATGATTCAAATTTTCATAGCTAATTCTTTTACCACTATTAAGGATTAATCTAGAAATCCTTACACACATGCAATGCTGTGGTCCACAAAATTCCCCAATTAGTCAGTCTATTGTTATTGCTCTTGGTGGCCCACAGAGATTGAAAGTGTCTATTGCTGAAAGTAGCATGTACTTCAGAAACAGAACCCAGAGAACTCTGAGTTGAAACTGATCTTAATGCCCCATTAATTCTGGCTATGTTTCCTGGTACCAGAGGGACCCATGGAATCTTCTAAAGATGGAAGCAACCAACAGGCCTATGATGCATATGAACCATATCAATAACCACTATGGCACAAATACCCAAGGCTTCAATACTGGCATGAATACAAACATGGCAACCAATAATTCTCTAATTGGACAAAACCTGATCTTAAAGTTGGAAACCATGCTTGGCACTGGAGAACTATCCAGCTCCTCAGCATGTCAGCAATAGAAAAGGAGAATATATAAACAACACTTTAATAAAACAGTGTAATGTCAAACTATATTATAAATACTTGTCCTTAATAACCACAAATAACTGTAGTCCTAAGTCATCTTTGGTGAAATTTCCCTTTTCAACAGACAAAGAACAATATGAAATATCACAATCAATAAAAAAAGAGAATGTGAAGACCAGTCTTGGTGGGTAGATCTAAAATTCACTCCTACATCTAAGGCTCAGGGGACATTGTGGTAGAGGGGGAAAAAAGATTATAATAGCAAGAGGATCAGGGAGTTTGCTGAGATATTTTATTTCTTAGTAATGTCAGAAGACCAATAAAGTCTCAACCACATGACTGCCTAAATATGAGCCATATTTTTGATAAGGATTCGGGTTCTACGGTTTATACATAACAACACTCAATAAGGAAAAGCAATGAGAGAAACTAATTTAATATCAACAAAGTATTTTATGTATGCTTTTCAGAAGAATATTTAAAAATAATTGTAAGTACATGAGAAGATGTTTATTGCCATTAGTCATTAGGAAAATGTAAATTAAAACCACAAAAAGTTACCGTTTAACATACACTAAGAGAGCTAAAATGTCAAAGACAGAAAATGAGCAAGTGCTGGAAGGTTCCTGACAAACTTGATCCCTATACACTGCAGATGCAATTGCAACAATCATAGTCATTTTAAACTATGATAATTCTTTAATTTGTAACATATATAATTACTGTATGACGCTACAGTTCTAGCTTTGGTTGTCAAAGAAAAAGGAAACTCATGCCACAAGAACACATAGAATCTCTGTGCTGAAGGAGGTAAGTGGGAGGATAAATGGGATTGACTGCTAAAGAGGAGAAATTTTATTTATGAGAAAGGATGTAAAAATATTCTATATCTAGAGAGTTTTAAGACATTGCATTCTGAGTATATTGAAAACTAGCCAATTATAAATGTGCAAATGTAATGCTATACTTTAATATTATATTATGTTACATTTAAAATGTATAATACTTTATATATGTTTATATCTAATAAAACTGTAAATGTATTAATAATATGATTAAAGGCAGAAGCTTTTAGTCTTTGTTAAGAATAAATAAGCATATTGTCTGTGTCCATGTCCTTTACAGTAATTTATATGAGGAATTTGGAGAATGAAGATGACATGGGACACTGGCCATAAGCATTGTCAAGCATGGCTTGTGCTGGATAGGAGGGTACACTTCTACAATGCTAGCAACTTAATGGGGCTCAGAAGGAGAGTATGAGGTTCCAAACTAGTGCAGAAAACATAGAGAATTATCACCTTTAAAAATAAAAAGTCAGTTTCTGAATATAAATCATATTCTAAACAGTATGAAACACAAAGAGAATAAAAAAATTTAAAAAAAAACATAAAGTTCTAAGTTTTCTAAGACATATTCAGAAAAATTCCAAAGCTTGACTCAAGCTTTCTCATAAAAAATTGTTGTGGAGATCAAGAGGAAGGCATAACTAGTTATTATTCTACAATGGATCAAATGTCCAACACATACAGCGAGACTGAAAAAGAAATTCCCAGGAAGCAATGACACACTCAGGATGGACGGAAAAAGAAGAATCAAGATTTCTCCCTTTGAAGAAACAATTAAATATCACTATATGCTAAACAATGTGTACACAACCCACATGAAGTTCTAGCTAGAAAACCGTTCAAAGTGAAGGGTTCATGGACAAAAGGTATCTAATAAGAATTGCAATGAAAATATCACAAAATAATTTTGGGAGTTACATAACATCAGCATTTATATTTCTCCACGTAGGTCTCACAAGAAAACTCCATTAGTAGAATTGGAAATGAATAGATTAGATAGAGAGAATAGAGATCAAAATATAGCACCAAGGCACAAAAGAATTTCAGGTGATATCTAATACAATATAATAGATTCATTTGCTGCAACGCAGAACATAGAGTCAAGGAAAATTTTGTATACATTGTTAAATTAAATTTTTATATATATATATATATGTATGAATTACAGAATTGTTACGGAACAAGAACTCCATTATGTGACCCTTTAAGCCTTCTGAAAGGAGAACTTGTTAGCTTTCCTATGCTTGTTTCATGCGGCACGCTTTGTGTATGAAGGGCAAATAATATGTCTATTTTGTTATACCACCAACCAAGAGAAAATTGTTTTTTCTTTGTATACACCATGGACATCATATATATCTGGATTTAAATCAGATAATCAATTAGATAACTTATTAGATAATTTGTTAGATAATAAATTAGATGATTTATTAGGTAATCTAAATTAGATAATATATTTAAATTAGATAATTTAAACAAGATAATGAACCAAATTTCTTAAAGAAATTTGAGTGGAAATTATTCTAATCTGAGGAAAGAAAGTAATCATGAGGATTTTAAATGGAAGTCGTTGGCAATATCTGCTTTGACCAAAGCTGATGTAGCATCTCTGATGAATTTGCATGCTGTGTTCCTTTCCTTTTGCTGGGCAAGACTCATGGAGACCATGTAATAAGATGAACATGGTGGTACGACATTTTGACAATTTGTTTTTAAAATGCTACTGTCTGTATTGCTTCCCTCCATTCGCCATCCCTGTCTTCCTTGATCTCCTATTGCATCCTATTGACTCCAATCTAAAGAAAGGGAACTGTGTGTTGTAGCCCTAAGGAGAGAGAGGCTGATACCGGAAAGCAATGCCGTCACCAACAGCCAGTACAAACTGCAAGCCTGAAAGTAGACTCGTAAGTGAGCTTGAAGGAGGATTTTCTGTAAAATTGCGCCCTGAGATAACAGCAGTTCCAGCTGCCACCTTGATCCCTGTGTTGTGAGAGACTTGCTATCACAGAAACCCAGCTAAGTCACGCCTAAATCAGAGAATCAGAG
Source organism: Ondatra zibethicus (assembly GCA_004026605.1). NCBI lineage: Eukaryota > Metazoa > Chordata > Mammalia > Rodentia > Cricetidae > Ondatra > Ondatra zibethicus. The sequence goes on along the minus strand of PVIU01013423.1, from coordinate 41,641 downwards.
GATTCTCAGTAACTAGGATGACAAACACTGCATGTGGAAAATGAGACGTAAAGGCTTCTTTTGGGTTACTTGTACAATTCTGATGGATTTGGCTAATGCCTTTAATGTCTGAACTAAGCTAAACCCACATCTCAACATAATTGGAAGTTTTGGTGCTGTGTGTAATTTATTCAGCTGGTTGCTTCTGCATGCTGTAGCTAGAACTTTTCCCTCTCTAGATAGACCAAAGGATCTGTCTTAGTTTTAAATCAATTTTTCACTGTGTCATAAAGCATTTGTTTTAAACAACTGATACTTTGACAGAGAGAGGATAAGGATTTGATCTTTAACAAAAACAGATGTGTTAAAAATTAATGTACATAACAAGGAAGCTGGTCCTTACAAAGCACTTGTAAATTGCCTTTAAATACATGAAAGGAACAGATAAAACAGAGTTACTGTTAAGGGACACAAAGCAAATGGGTAGTTTCAAATATATTCAAATCGTGTGTGTGTGTGTGTGTGTGTGTGTGTGTGTGTGTGTGTGTTTGTGTGTAGTATAAAGCACTCAAGTGGTAAATCTATCAATTTGAGCCTTACCTCTACATTAGAGGTTTATGATATTTGTGTAGGTTACTGAAAAAAATACAAATTTTCTTTTATTTCATAACAAAACATAGACATTTTCGTTAAATAATAGAACACATTTATTTCCTAATGTCCTCATTATAATTTAGTTCTGCACAGAACTTGAAAATGAGCATGCTAAAATTCATATTGAAGTACTAAAGAGCATTAGTAATAAAGATAATACTCAGCAGAAAAGGCAACATTGGAATTTTCAAAGAATCATATCTCAAATTACATTGTAGGACCCTAGTAACATAAGTAGCATGGTGCTGGAACAAAATGAAAGAAATAGATGGATGTAATGAAGCATAGAACTGAGATGTAAATCCACAGAACCCTAACCTAATATTTGATAAAGAAAGTCAAACATACACATTGGAGAAAACATGGCATATTTAACAAATGGTGATGGGAAAGTTTGATTTCTCCATGTAGACAGATAAAACAAGTTGCAGTTCCCATATGTAGTAATAAGGTATGGGGGCCTGCTTTTCGTCCCGGCGGCCACCTGGCTCCTGCCGCCTGGTGCCTGACTAGCTTATACCCGAAATAATTACACGGAAACTGTATGAACTATGAACAAGAAGCACAAGCCAAATAAACTCTTTCTTGGCTTAATTTCCTTTTAGCTAATTGTTTCATCACAGGACCACAAAGCATACTAAGACAACATCAGACAAAATATATATTTATATATATATATATATATATATATAAATATATATAAATATATATATCTAGAGAGAGAGAGAGTATGGACTTGGCTGAAAAACAAATCATCCTATCAATCAGTGGCTTAGTAAACTAAAGAGACAACATTCACAGGAAAACGACAAGTATCCAATGAATGGTTGAAAAATTGCTTGACCTCTTTTACAGTCAGAAAAAAAGACAAATTAAAATTGCCTTTGGTTCTAGTTCATTACATATAGAATGGCTATATGCAAGGAAACAAATAACAAGACTGGCAAAAGGCATAGCAAAACACAAACCACTATTTATAATTTGTGGGAATGTAAACTTTCATAGCAACTAGAGAAAAGAAAAATATTATAGAAATAGAGCTACTGTACCTGAAGGACAGAAAGGAAGTAAGTGTAGTACAGAGACAAGCACCCCTGACTATTGCTGCTCTATAGAAAATTAAGCCAGCATAGACATTCATCAATTGATGAGTATAGAAAGAATATGCGATAAATCCATTATTCATCCATGAATAAAAATGAAATAATGGAATTTTCGGGAAATTTGATTGAAGTGGAATTCATCATGTCAGTTTTTTTTCTTTTTAAGGCACAAGGGAAAGGCAAATACTGCACATTTTTTGGCACAAGGTGAAAGAATCTAGCAGTTCAAATGTCACCAATCCCTGTCACCATTTTTGAATTTCAGGGATTAAAACCTAGGTTTCTATCACCTAGGGAGGGACAAAAATATCCAAGTGTCAGGATTGCAATGTCTAAATATTTGTGTCTCCCTCAAACTCATGTTTAAATACTAAAGCCCAGTATGATTTACTAAAGGCTGGATCTTGAGGAACGAGGCATGAATCTGAGACTTCAGTGATGGACCAAACACAACTGGGAAAGTGACCCTAGCATGACACCTACCTCTCTTTTTCATGAGGGAATAGAAGAAATATACAGCAAATTAGATCATGCTGACGACATCATCTAAAACTTCTAAGATCTAAAAGTAGAAACAAATGACTTGTTTATAGACGACCCTGTCTTTGGTAATTTATTGCCAAGACAAAACAAATGTAATGATGCAGCTTACAAAATTCAGGGCAGTAACAGAAGTACAGAGAAAAACAACAGTTGAAAAGGAAGAGCCAAATTGAAATAGGTGCTCCCTCACCATGACAAGTCCCAGTGAAGACGAGGAGACAATGTCTACTCCATCACCGTGACAGGCTCCTGTGAAGAGGAGTAGTGACTGTCTGTATTCATATTCTTCCACAATATTACAGAGCAGAGCTAAAGTGGATCAGAAAGATCTTATCCTGTTTCCAGCTGAGGCATATTAACATCCATAGTGGATGAATATGAGGATTACATATGAAAAATAAGCATATGTTCACAATAAAACATTATGAAACATGAAAAAGTATGGCTTCACATTTGAGAGAAGCAGACACACATTAAGATTAAGAGATCATTATACTGCACACAAAATGAAAGCAGAATAAAAGATGCAATTACAAAGATACTCAAACAAGAAGAAGCTATCAAGAATGAGGAATCAGTTGAAAAAAATACCATCTGGAACAGTAAAATATGAGAATTAAAATGTTAGTGGGTGTCTTAAACAGTGAATAGGACAGAATAAAGAATATATGTATGCCCAAAATAGTTAAAAATTCAATGCATAACATCATAGACCAGCAAATTCAAAAGGTCTTTACTGTTAAATTTGTATGTAGGTGTGTTATATGTACATGTTTATGCATATGTATGCATTGGTGTGTGCATATATGCATGCAAATATATACCTGTGTTTGTGTGTGAAAGTGGAGATCAGCAATCAATACCAAGTGTTTTTTTCTGATAGCTCTTCACACTGCTAATGATCTCTCTCTAAACAGGTTGCTGACCAAAGGTCCAGATGAATTGGATTGAGAATAAGCTACAGAGATCTACATGTGAACACACTTTCTATCGCTATCTCTTATTCTCCCTATGAAAGAGATTACTTTATCCTCTGAATAGAACCAAAGCTTCCCCTGAAAGCATGCACCTTGCTTTGCTCTTCTTTCTACTTCTCATACAACAGAATTGTAGAGAGTGAATTTCTTTTCTCTATAGTTGGACCAATATCTTTTTCTCTTTTATACTGTCAAAAAAACCAGAGTAGACTAATAATATTTTCTCCTCAATTATAAACCGAGAAGTAAAAGTTAATATGAAACAGGCTCACACAGTAAGTAGTATCATGGAAGATGTGTGTGTGCATATGCCTGTCTGTTCAATCTAAAAGCTTAATCTTGTGTAGAGAAACTTCTGACACACAGGAAAGTTCCTGAGGAATTCTAGAATCATATCAGAAATCCTCTGACCTTTGCATACTCTGTTTGTTCTCTGCTATTTTAATTTTTAAATCTTACCATACTACTTTTTTATTTTTAGTACAATAATTTTGCATTATTTTAAAGTTTATAATATCAGCATTTAGAATGATTCAAAACTGTAAAAATTACTCAAATATTATTTGTAAGATATTATAATTTTATTACATGTATTATTATATAATTAAAGATACAATACATATTTTCAGTTCAAAACATAAGCTTAACTCAAAATTACTTCCTATATTTAAACAAATACATAATGTTTATTTTCAGTGGGATATAATTTGCCATTATTTTATTTCAGTCGAAGGCTAAGCAATATATTCCTGAGTAAAAATATTGGTACAGACTTGATATTTAAAACATCATTACCATTTAATCATTATAAATAGTTACATTACATATAAACACTACTATCCATTCGGAACATTCCGTATGTTTCTGTTTAATCATGAGGTTATAATTTAAAGTAATGATTTTCCCAGGTGACAGAAAAATGCCACCACTGCCTGGTGACAGATGAAATAAGTAAAAGGATTGTGTGAGGAAAGTGAGTTTATTGTAAACCAAGCATATATGTGATACCAAGTCAAAAATACATGATTAAAGCCCATGGTAACACTTTTTTTAATATTTTTATTATCTTACTGTTTTTATTGAGCTATATAAATAAGTCACTTATGAGTGAGTACATATGATTTTTATATTTCTCAGTTTGGCTATCTCACTCAATATGATGTTTTCTAGATCCATCCTCCCGCCTGTAAATTTCAAAAGGCCACTATTTTTTCCTCTCTGTAGTACTCCATTGTGTAAATATACCACCTTTTTCTTATCCATTAATTGGTCGAGGGGCATTTAGATTGTTTTCAGGTTCTGGCTATGACAAACAAGACTGCTATGAACATAGTTGAACACATGTCCTTGTGGAACGATTGAACATCCTTTGGGTATTGAGGTAGGTTGTTTCCTAATTTTCTGAGAAAGTGCCATACTAATAATCAAAAGGGCTGTGCCAGTTTGCACTCCCACCAGCAATGCAGCAGTGTTCCCTTTACCACACAACCTCTCCAACATAAGTTGTTATCTATGATTTTGGTCTTTGATCTCACATTTGTAAGATAAAGTCTCAGAGTTGCTTTGATTTGCATTTCTCTGATGACTAAGCATTTCCTTAAGTGTCTTTCAGCCATTTTAGATTCCTCTGTGGAGAGTTCTCTTTTTAAGTCTGTACCTCATTTTTTAAATTGGATTATTTGTTCTTTTGATTACCAATTTCTTGAGTTCTTTGTATATTTTAGAGATCAGCACTCTGTCCAATGTGGAGTTGGTGAAGATCCTTTCCCATTCCATAACTGCCGTTTTGTCTTGTTTACTATGTCCTTTGCTTTACAAAAAGCTTTACAGAAGCTTCTCCGTTTCAGGAGGTCCCATTTATTAACTATTTCTCTCAGTATCTGTGCTATTGGGGTTATATTTAGGCAGTGGTCTCCTGTGCCAATGTGTTCAAGTGTACTACAGTCTTTTTCTGAGGTTCCGTGTGGTTGGCTTTATGTTGAGGTCTTTGATCCATTTGGACTTGAGTTTTGTGAATGGCGATAGATATGGATCTATTTTCATTCTTCTACATGTTGGTATCTAGTTATGCCAGCACCATTTGTTGAAGATGCTATCTCTTTTCCATTTTATATTTTTTGCTTATAGACAAGGCTTTCTACTCTCTCCATTATCTATTCAATACAGTTTTTCTGGTTCTAGCTAGAGCAATAAGACAAAAGGAGATGAAGGAGCTATAAATCAGAAAAGAAGAAGTCAAACTCTCACTATTTGCTCATGATATGATAACTTACATAAGTGATCCCAAAAGTTCTACCAAGGAATTTCTACAACTCATAAACACCTTCAGTAATGTAAAAGGATACAAGATTAACTCAAAAAATTCAGTAGCCCTCTGCTGTGGGACAATGGTCTTGTATTGTTTTAATAAAATGCTGATTGGCTAGTAGCCAAATAGGAAGTATAGGCAGGATTTGACCAGGCAGGAAGTATACACAGGGCAATAAGAACAGGAGAATTCTGTAAAGAGGAAAGGTGCAGTCTGCAGTCACCCAGACACAGAGAAAGCAAGACGAGAACACCTCAATTTTAAAAGGTACCAAGCCATGTGGCTAACACATACAAGAATTATGGGCTAATTTAAGATGTAAAAATTAATTAATAAAAAGCCTGAGCTAATAGGTCAGTCAGTTTATAATTAATATAGACCTTTCTGTATTTCATTAGGACTGAATGGTTGTGGGACATGGTGGGACAGAAATCTAAGTCAACAAATGGCACTAACGTGGATTAAGGTACCATGCTTAAGTGCACTGGTATTTTAAAGGCTATTGGTCAAAGAAGCTCCCACAGCAGCCTTCCTTTACAAAGATGATAAATGGGCTGAGAAAGAAATCAGAGAAGCACCACCCTTCACAATAGCCACAAGTAGAATAAAATATATAGTTGGGCAAATATATGAATGGCAGTATGACTACTGAAAGAAGCTGAAAAAAAACCAGGTTGTAGAAAAAAGGAGCTCTCTTAAACACTGTGTTGGTCCTGAGTTAGATTCAATCCGGAGCTTTGTAAGTGCAATGTAGCCACTAAGTTACATTTGAAGACTAAGACTTTTTAAGTTGCCCCACTATATGTAGATTAGTGATCCTTAAAGCTCAGTGTCACAAATAGCTACATTGTAGATCTACACCTCCAAGCCTTTCCTTGGGTTTCATAATAACTTATAAAAAATAATTAAATGCATGTAAACATTCATAATATATCAAGTATGTGACCCACTTTCAAATAAAATTAATTTCAATTAAAAAATATAAAGAGGCTCAGATTCCACATTTCTTTCTGTGCTTAATTTTCAGATGGCAGCAAATAATTCAAGATTACATATTAACATCATATTACATACAAGTGACTGAAGCTCAAAAAAGTTTTGTATTATGAACATAAATATCTAAATTTCCACCAGATAGAATATGACTAACGAGTCATTTTGCCTATTTGAAAATGAAGGAGACACTGCATGTAATTTTTAAAAATGTGAGGAATTCTGGGCACAAAACACTGAACAGGTTTTTATAGCACAATGTGTAAGCTATGTAGGGAGCCAGCAATGTTCCAACACTTCCAAATACACACTTACTCTCCTCTCTCTCTCTTTCTCTCCCCCCACCTCACACACTCACACACACACATACACAGGACTGCTATCTAACCAAGGATTTCCTGAAATGTATTTCTTTTAATAAGCATTGAATAATTGCACTTTGTATTCAAGATCAGAAATGCATTGTATATCTATCTTACCTTAGGATATTTTAACTTTCTAGAACCATCTTTATTTTGACATTCTTCATCATGTCTAACCATAGGAGGTAGTTACTCCTTCTCCCTAGATGGAAAGGTAACTTCCATCAGCATCCTGTAGTTGCATATTTCATCTTTTCTGTTTACCAGGAACAGAAACAGCTCCTATCCCATCTGGCTTTCAGTTACAGAATTCTGAAAGTAATTATCTGACGCAGCAGAAGCCTAACAATACTCTGCTTTTATTTTTCAGTCTCAGACTTCAAATGTGAATCAAATTCTGACAAGAAATGTGACAAACATTGAAAGAAATAGATGTCACGTGAACTCTAAAATCTTCTGAAGGGTACTGTTCTCTCTTCAACAACTGACACCCCATTCTCACTTATTTTGTGCTGTTCCACAATCTTTTTGAACAGTGGTAAGTCGTGTGAAGATTATTTATTTCCTTTCACTCTAAATGATGAATATGCCATAACATATCTGGATCCTGTGTTTTAGTCAGTGTGTGCAAAATGTTATGTGTCAACTTGTCTGACTCTATGGATGCCCAGACAACTGAAAACTAATATTTTTGGCAGGTTTGTGAGGGATTCCTAAAGGGGCCAGCATTGCATTAGAGAGCTGAGGTAGGAATATTACTCTGGATCATATGTGAAGGCACCATCCTGTCCTCTGTCAGCCTAGTGAGAATTCCACAGCCCATGGAGAATGGGGTTACTGTTTGAGATGAGAGGTCTCTCTTCCTCTGGCCTTAGCTGTCAGATCTTCCCTATTATAACAGTACCACTGGTCTCAGACTTTAAGTCAAGGTTTGAGTTACATAATCAGTTTTATTAGTCTTTTGGATTAAAGATCTCATATAGAGTGGCTGCTGAACCTTTGTTTGATGTAAATGTAAGTAAACCACTGTGAGGTGTGTGTCTGTGTTTACTTTTAACTATATTAATCTATCAGTTTATCTCTATTCTGTTCTTTCTGTTTCTTTGTAAATCTTTAACTAAAAATCATTTGCCATAATCTTATAGTTAATGTTTTTTTAACACAGTCTTTTACAAACAAATGCATTGTGTCTATAGTATTTTGAGAATAACTGAATGGTGAAAGCCAATATTATTTCTTAAAGAAATAAAAGTAAAAATCTAGACTTCTTGATACAAAATGACAAGTAAGACTTGGAAAACTCAGAATGTAAATGTCTACAAATGACTTCTGCCTACCTCTGTAGCTATCAGTATACTAAATATTTTTCATGGAGAAATTCATATTTTTACTATGTTGATACAATGGCTCCTTAAAAGACTTTACTGAGGACTCTCACCCTGCTGTACATATACACATATATGTATATGTTTGGTGTATAAATTTCAACTGTTCTCACTGTTATCTCTTACCATTCAGTCATATATATTTGGTATTGAGTTTTTTTCATTGTGTGAACATCACTTACAAAATGCTCCCAGTTTCAGATGGAACCTGGCCCACATACATCACTTCTATCATCAGCTGCTTGGTTAACTGAGGACAAACAATTCTCATTCTGCTTTTCTGGAGGCAATAGAGACCTCAGGATCTTGGGCTTTCTTATTTTAAATAAAGCTTAGTCTTTATAAGATGAGTAATTTAGGGCACATGATTTAGCCTTCAAGAAACTTCCATATTATTCTTGTTTATTGTAGATGTCTCCTCTTCTGTGGTTGCGATCTTGTCAGCTGCTTTCTCAGTACCTGTATGAACATTCTCAAGACCTGATGCTTTCTTAGCTGAACTGACTCTTTTATTATTGGGGCATGCCAGTATGAAGTCAGATTCTTCACCTTTATAATGTGGAAAACAACGCCTAATTGCTTAAATTATCAGGCACTTCAAACACAGTGCTTAGAGGCCTCTGCATTGGCAATGACCTGAAAACTTCCTTCCTAGGGGTGAACTTTCATGGTACCAGATGTGCATGCAATCTTACCAAGGATCGAAATAACCAACAATCCTATCTGAGACAGCTATAAATGACAAAAACTACCAGTTTGTCTCAATAAACTTAAGGGTAAAATAGCAGTGCATATTCCTTGGAGGTAAACAATAACTCTCTGTTTGGTCCTAAAACAGACTGGCTTCCTGCTTACACAGCCCTCATCTCTAGGCTATAGACAATGGGACAGATTGCACCTCTCCACCCATCCCAGCCCCAGTCATGGTCAAAGTCTAGAGTTATGCAGGCAGACCCCTCCACTACCCCTCCACCCATTGCCCAGGTCAGTCAACCCCTGAGGCATCAGAGTCCCATAAAGTACAGGCTCTACCTGTTCCCTTTGGAAGATAAGACACAGCAGCATGTCATCAGAGGGTCCCCAGTGGCACAGGAACCACTTGAAAAACCAACACCTGAACCTATAATTTCTCCAAACCTAGATGGATAGACGGCAGTTTAAGAACACATTCAACAACATAAAAAGCAAACTGGCATCACCAGAACATAGTGATTCTACAACAGCAAGGCCTGGACATTCCAATGCAGATTAAGCAAGAGAAAACAGTCTTAAATAACTTTATAAAAATGAGAGAGGCCCATAAAAAGGAAATGAAAATTTTCCATGAAGAAATCAAGGAAAAGACAAAAAAAAAAAAAAAAAAAAAAAAAAAAAAAAAAAAAAAAAAAAAAAAAAAAAAAAAAAACA
>PVIU01013423.1:0-31830 GCA_004026605.1 Ondatra zibethicus | reverse complement strand
ATGCAAGAGAGACTCTCAGGCACTGAAGACGTGAGAGAGGAAGTGGATCCATTGGTCAAAGAAAAAATTAAATTCAACAAAGTCTTCACACAAATCATTCAGGAAATGTGGGACAGCATAAAAAGATCAAACCTAAGAATGATAGGCTAGAAAGAGGACAAGAGTACTAGCTCAAGGGCACAGAAATTACAGAAGGCTCAAAATAATAAAGGAAAACTTTGCAAATCTAAAGAAGGACATGCCTAAAAAGATACAAGAAGCTTACAGAACAGCAAAAAAAATAGATTGGATCAAAATAAAAAAAAAAAAAACCAGTTGCCATAATATAATCTAAACACTAAACATATAGACTAAAGAATATTAAAAACTGCAAATGAAAGAGGCAAAGTAACATATAAAGGCAGACGTATCAGAAAAAATACCTGAGTTCTCTATAGAGACAACAAAAACCAGGAGGTCCTGGACAGATGTTTTACAGACACTAAGATACCATAGATGTCAGCTCAGACTGTTATACCCAGCAAAACTTTCAATGACCATAGAAGGAGAAAACAATATATTCAATGACAAAACTACATTTAAACAATACCTATTCACAAATCCAGCCCTGAAGAAGTATTAGAAGGAAAAGAGCAACCCAAGGAAGATAGCTGCTCCCAGGGAGATACATACATAGGAAATCCCAAAACACTATCACCACCAACAACAAAACCAAAAAAAAAGAGATTTATAATCACTGATCATTAATACCCCTTAATATCAATGACATCAATTCACTGATAAAAAAGGCACAGGCTAACATAATGGATACAAAAGCAGGATACAAAAAACACACTTAACTTCAAAGACAGATATTACATGAAAGTAAAGAGTTGGGATAGATGTTCCAATCAAATGGACCTAAAAACAAGCTGGCAATTTGTACTAATATCTAATAAAATAGATTCCAAACTAAAATTAATCAAAAGAGATGGAGGAAGACATTTCATATTCATGAGAGGTAAATCTATCAAGATGAAGTCTCAATTTAGAACATTTATGCCCCAAATAAAATGGCATTACAAAGTTTAAACATTACTAAAGTTTAAATCATACAGATAACCCCACAGAATAATAGTCAGACTTCAGCTCCCCACTCTCACCAATGAATGGGTCCCACAGACAGAAAATTAGCAGAGAAACAAGGGAAATGACAGATGTTAAGAAATGAATGAGTTTAACAGACATCTATAGAACAGTTCACCCAAACACAAAAGAATATACCTTCTTCTCAGAACCTCATGGAACTTTCTCTAAAATTTGCCACATACTCAGTCACAAATCAAATGCCAATAGATACAATAAAATTGAAATATCTCTTTGTATCTTATCAGATCATATTGGCTTAAGGTTAAAATACAACAGCACTCAAATTGCAGAATTCCCAGAAACTCGTGGAAACTGAATAATGCTCAACTGAATCATCACTCAGTAAAGAAGAAATAAAGAAATTAAAGACTTCCTAGAATTCAATGGAAATGAATGCACAATGTACTCAAAGTTATGGGAAACTGTGAAAGCAGTGCTAAAAGGAAAGTTAATAGCACTAGGAGCATAAATGAAGAACTTAAAAAAATCTCACACAATGAATGAACAGCACACCTGAAGTCTCTAGAATAAAGAAAAACAAACTAACCCAGGAGGACTAGATGCCAAGAAATAATCAAATTAAGGACTGAAATCAATAAAACAGAAGCAAAGAGAACAATACAAAGAATCAATGAAATAAAGAGCTTGTTCTTCAAGAAAATTAGCAAGATAGGCAAACCGTTATCCAAACTAGCCAAAAGATGGAGATAGGCAAATCATTATCCAAACTAACCAAAAGATGGAGATAGGCAAATCATTATCCAAACTAGCCAAAAGATGGAGATAGGCAAACCATTATCCAAACTAGCCAAAAGATGGAGATAGGCAAACCATTATCCAAACTAACAAAAGATGGAGATAGGCAAATCATTATCCAAACTAGCCAAAAGATGGAGATAGGCAAACCATTATCCAAACTAGCCAAAAGATGCAGATAGGCAAACCATTATCCAAACTAACAAAAGATGGAGATAGGCAAATCATTATCCAAACTAGCCAAAAGATGGAGATAGGCAAACCATTATCCAAACTAGCCAAAAGATGGAGATAGGCAAACCATTATCCAAACTAGCCAAAAGATGCAGAGAGAATATCCAAATTGACAAAAACAGAAAAGAAAGGGTGATACAACAATAGATACTGAAGGAATCCAGAGAAACACTAAGTTATACTTCAAAAACCTGTACTCAATAAAATTGGAAAACCTAAGAGAAATAGACAACTTTCTGGATAGGTACTACATACAAAAATTAAATCAAGAACAGAAAGCCAACTTAAATAGACCTATAACACTCAAGGAAAAAGAAGCAGTCATTAAAAGTCTCCCAACAAAAACAAGCCCAGAGCAAGGTGATTTCAGCACAGAATTCTACCAGAATTTCAAAAAGAAAAGAGCTAATACTTATCAAATTGTTCCACACAATATAAACAGAAGGAACACTGCCAAACTCTTTTTATGAGACAATAGTAACACTGATACCCAAATCACACAAAGAGGCAGCAAAGAAAGAGAATTGCAAACCAATCTCCCTCATGAACATTGATGCAAAAATACTCAGTAAAATACTGACAAACTGATTCCAAGAGCACATCAAAAAAAATCACCCAATTTGCTCAAGTAGACTTCAACCCAGAAATGCAGGGATGGTTCAACATAAGAAAAATCTGTCAATGTAATCACCATATAAGTAACCTGAAGAAAAATGCCACATAATCATCTCACTAGATGCTGAAAAAATCCTCAACAAAATCAATACCTCCTCATGATAAAGGTCTTGGAGAGATCAGGGATACAAGGAACATATGTAAACATAATAAAGGTGATATGCATCAAGTCGACAGCCAACATCAAACTAAATGGAGAGAAACTTAATCTAATTCCTCTAAAATCAGAAATAAAATCAGGTCTGCCCACTCTCTCCATATCTATCCAATATAGTACTCAAATTCTTGCTAGAACAATAAGACAACAAACGGGTATCAAGGAAATACAAATTGGAAAGAGTGTCAAATTTTGCCATTTGCAGATGATATGATAGCATACATAAGTGATCACAACAATTCTACCAGGGAACTCTTACAGCTGATAAACATTTTCAGTAATGTGGCAAAATACAAAGTTAACTAAAAAAAAATCAGTAGCCCTCCTATATACAAATGATAAATGAACTGAGAAAGAAACCAGAGAAACATCACCCTTTACAATAGCCACAAATAATATAAAATATCTTTGGATATTTGGGTAACTCTAACTACACAAGTGAAAGACATGAACAAGAACTTTAAGTCTTTGAAGAAAGAAATTGAAGAAGATACCAGAGAATGAAAAGATCTCCCATGCTCTTTGGTAGGTAGGATTAATGTAATAAATATGGCAATCATACCAAGGCAATTTACAGATTCAGTGCAATCCCCATAAAAATCCTCACACAATTCTTACAGACTTCAAAAGAAAAATACTCATCATTGTGTGGAAAAATAAAACATCAGGCTAGATAAAACAATATTGTACAATAAAGAATCTCCCAGAGGCATTACCATCTCTGACCTCAAGCTCCATTATAGAGATACAGTAACAAAAACTGACATAAAAACAGACATGTTAATCAATGAAATTGAAATGAAGACCCTGACATTAATCCACACACCTATGAACACCTGAATTTGACAAAGAAATCAAAATGGTACAATGGGAAAAGAAAGCATCTTCAACAAATGGTGCTGACAACTGGAAGATAATGTAGAGAACTGCAAGTAGATCCCATATATATCCATATTTATTCCTTTACAGAAAACTGAAGTCCAAGTGGATCAAAGATCACAACATCAATCCAGGTACACTGAACCTGATAGAAGAGAAAATGGGAAGTAGCCCTGAACACATTGGCATAGGTAACCACTTCCTAAATATAACACCAGTAGCACAAACACTGAGAGTCACAATAAATAAATGAGAAACTTCTGTAAGGCAAAGTACACTGCAAATAATACAAAATGGCCATTTACAAAATAGGAAAAAAATCTTCACATACCCCACATCTGAGGGAATTTAGTTCTCCAAAGTATGTAAAGAACTCAAAAACCTAGACACCAAAATACCAAATAATTCCATTGAAGTATGGGGTACAAATCTAAACACAGAATTTTCAACAGAAGAATCTCAAATGACTAAAAGACATTTAAGGACTTGCTCAACATCCTTAGTCATAAGGAAAATACAAATCAAAATGATACTGTGATACCATCTTACAACTATCAGAATGGCTAAGATCAAAAACACTTATGACAGCTTATGTTGTAGAGAATGTGGAGTAAGGGAACACTGCTTCTCTTCTGGTGAAAGCACAAAATTGTACGGCCACTTTGAAAATAAGTATGGCGGTTTCTCAGAAAATTGGGAATCAACCTACTTTAAGACCCAGCGATACTACTCTTGGGCATATACCCTAAGGATGCACAATCTTACCACAATGACATTTGCTCAGCTGTGTTCATAGCAGCTCTATTTGTAATAGTCTGAACATGGAAACAATCTAGATGTTCATCCACCAAAGATTGGACAAACAAAAACAAAAACAAAAACAAACTGTAGTATTACTCAGTGGTAAAAAAAATAATGATATTATAAAATTTGCAGGCCACTGGATAGAACAAGAAAAAAATCATATTGAGTGAGGTAACCCAGACTCAGAAAGACAAACTGGTATGTAATCACTCATAAATGGATGCTAAATGTAAAGCAAAGGATAACCAGGCGTAATCTGCAACCCCAAAGAAGCTAGATAACAAGGATGACCCCAAGAGGGATCTGTATAGATCACCCTAGGAAGGGGAAAGAGATTAGATCTCCTGGGTAAACTGGAGGTGGTGAGGGAAGAGAAGAGGGCAAGGGGGATGAGACCATGAGGAAAGAGGATGGCCAAGCTGGGGGAGGAAGGGAGAAGAGGGAGAGTAATGAAAGAGATACCATGATAGATTTTTTGGGGGGTTAGGGAGAAACCTGAGGCTACGGAAACACCCAGAAATCCGCAAGGATGACTCCAGATATGATTCTGAGCAATAGTGCAACAGGTGCCTGAATTGGCCTTCTCCTGTTATCAGGTTGATGACTACCTTAATTGTCAACATAGAACCTGTTTGGTTGGAAGCATCACCTCAGCCCCTAACATCCTTATCTAAAAGTCTGGAATGTTGGGTTGGAAGTGTCACCTTAGCCTCTGATATTCATTTCATAATGTTTGAGTGGAAAATTCCATTTCTAGTCCGCTCCCCTGGGAGTTGCCTCAGTTCAGACTCTACCTCCAAGAAAGCTTGCCAAAAGGTGATCCCAGAGAACAAACTCATGATCTCTCCTGTTCTCCTTCCCCCTCTCCATGTTTTCCTAGAGGGCCTCCCAGAAATGCTAGCATCCATTAAACCTGGGCTGTTTCTAATCCAGTTTGATTTGGTCTCATTTATTGCATTGGTGGAGAGGCTTACCGAGCTGGAAAAACTTTACACAACCTTCATCCAGTAACTGATGAAAGCAGATGCATAGATCCACAGCCAACCACTCAGCTGAGCTCCTGGAGTTCAGTTGAAGAGAAGGAGGTATTTTATGAACAACTGGGATAACCCACAAAGACAGCTGATCAGAGCTAGTGATAGTTCATAGATTGAACTGACAGCTGGGGAGTTTGCTGGGGACTGAACAAGACCTGCTGAATGTGGTTGACAGTTGTGTGGCTTTGTCTTTTTGTGGGGCTCCTGGCAGTGGGACCGGGATTTGTCCTTGGTGCATTTACTGACATTTTGGAGCCCATTTTGTAGTCTATGCTGGGATAGCATATTCAGCCTCCAAGCAGCGGAGACAGGCTAGGCCCTCCATCAGCTTCATATGTCAGGCTTTGTTGACTCCAGGTGGGAGGGATTATCCTCTCTGAGGAGTAAATGAGAAGTGTGGTGGTAGGGGGAGGAGTGGATGAAGAGGGAACTGTGGCTGGGTTTTTTTTGTTGTTGTTGTTGTTTGTTTTTTTTTTTTTTTTTTTTTTTTTTTTCGAGACAGGGTTTCTCTGTGGCTTTGGAGCCTGTCCTGGAGCCTGTCCTGGAACTAGCTCTGTATACCAGGCTGGTCTCTAACTCACAGAGATTTGCCTGCCTCTGCCTCCCGAGTTCTGGGATTAAAGGCAGGCACCACCACCGCCCGGTTTGGTTTGTAAAATGAATAAAAAGGTTTTAAAAAGTAATTTAAAAATACATCCTTAAATGGGGACTGACAAACTTTACTCTTCATATAAAGGAATGGCAATGATTTATAAGAATACAAATGAAGAGAAAAAAGGGATATGCTATGAAGGTTGTATAGAGCTATCTTTTCATTTGTGATACATAGAAAAATGAATATAAAATGAACCAAAAAATGTACCAGTGTACAACATCTAAAACCAAAACATTTGAACATTTGAAGTAGAAAATGTTTGGTGAACGTTAACCAGTTCACTCAGAGTTATCAAATGTTAACACCAAAAGAACATTAAAAAGCCATACAGGTCTGAAGTATTCCACAGAGGAATCGGGAAACAGGAAACAAAATCCAGGACATAGCGTATTATGGCACAATGGCAGGAATAAAAGAAGAAAATGAAATGTTGACAGTCCATATGACTCTAAGAGCTGCTTATGGGGAGTCACAACTCTATCTTTCTCTCTCCCTCTCTTTCCAATTTTGTCTTCCATATTATAGGGGAAGGTGTTCAATCTATTTCAAATAGTAGACTTCAACTATCCTCCTGTTTCTGTCTCCAGAATACTGGTATAATAGATATGTATACCACACTGTTCTCTATTTCTATTAATTTCCTTGTTAATTAGTGTTGTTTTAGCTTATTCTGTATTTTTTTATTTTTTAATTTCTCTCCTCTTTGCTGTTGGTGCTATGGTAATTACTGTCAGCTGGTTAGGGCTGTAGTTTTTCTTTTTCTTGTCTGTTTAAATTTTGTGTTGTTGAAACTATTAAATTTATTCTGTATAAATGAGACCATGGATTGATCCCAGTGCTGTAATCTTTTTAGCTGAATGTATTTCTTCTAAGCTGTATAATTTACAACTAGAAAAATGTGACTCAGTCTAGCCTGGATTTAACTCTGTCTAAATCATGATCAATAATTAAGGAATAGATGAGAAAAAAAATACCTTCTATATGGTAACTTAGCCCCCACAGATATCCCATTTGCGTACTTCACTCAGTAGCAAGCAGCACAGAAAAACAAGTGATTAAGGCTGTGTCAGGGGAGCAGTAGGTGGCAACTGAATTTCAAGGTGTCAGCTCACTTGGAGGAAACTGATGGGCAAGTCTCAGAAAGCTAAGAAACAAAAGCTAATGTCTTTTGTTTCTGCTGTGCCTTTACATATTTGTTGCTGCTAGCTTTCTCTGGTATCTGGTGTGGTGTGAATGAGTGTGGGGATAT
Organism: Ondatra zibethicus; assembly: GCA_004026605.1. NCBI lineage: Eukaryota > Metazoa > Chordata > Mammalia > Rodentia > Cricetidae > Ondatra > Ondatra zibethicus. The sequence continues at coordinate 24,256 of PVIU01013423.1, read as the reverse complement.
CCCCACTGCCTGTAATGTAGTGTGTTTATATCATAAAATATCCCATTCTACTGGGCATTTTTACCTGTGGATTACTATAAATATGATTTCTTCTCATGCTTTACTGTATAATTGATAATAATATTAGTTTTAAGTAGAGTTTTGAAGATTAAAATTAAAACAAAGAAGTGTCACACTGTTACGACACATGAGTTTCTCTTGAAGAGCTATATAAACTATGGTTTAGGTTAATGATTAAGAGAAAAAATTGAGTCCCAATTAGACCAACTAGCTTAAATTCTTTTAACCTTAATTTTGGGAGATGTGTTCACAGGTTTCAGAGTGCATCACTACTGAAACAAAGCCTTGAAAATAACGTCAACTAAGATGTTTTTGTCAAATAGCTTTGAGGTTAAAACAAAACAAAAACCCAAGGAGACAATCTATAGTTTTAGAAGGGCATAGTTGAATGCAGAACTTGCAAAAGAACAAACGAACAAAGCGGCCCCATTATTAGTTGAGGCACTTTTCTTGCTAGGATTAGTTGATGAACAAAGGTGATGATTAGTTACTTGTACCCATCGAACTTCTGATATAAAATCTATTGATGAGTGGGTGTGTACTGTAAAGATTTAAAGTAGAGCCGACTGATTCATTTTCATATATAGAAGGTTTGGTTTGGGATTCCTTTTAAGACTCCTTATAAGATTACCTTTCAAGAGAAGTAGTAAAGTGATTAGCCCTTTCTTTGTAACTCCAAAATGCAGCCAACCAGTAAAAGACCAGACTGAAAAAAAATCTTACTTACTTACATGGTTTATCTATAACAGGTAGCTGGGATATGTATGTATGTGTGTTCTTTGGATAGTTTTTTTTTTACCTGTCATGTGTAAAATGCTTAATCATGTAAGGGCTATGCAAAACATGCTGCTTCTTATTTTTTGTTTTGTACTCATTGTAATCATTCATTTGAAAATCAAAATTCAAACACACCTCAATGCCTATATTGCCTGAAAAAAATTTGATTTGGGTACATACCCTTTAGAAAGAAAGTATATGGTATAAAAAAATCCAGAAGAACATAGAAGAATAGAGAAAAAAGATGGAAACCATCAAGAGAATATGTGAGCGTTTTTCCCTAACCCCCTCAGGTAGAAAAGTCCTAGTACATGCCAACACCATGGATTCCTTTTGAGCCCTGTGCTGCTGGAGGCTTGTCCCCCAGGCAGCAGTAGACAAGACAAAACAGATATTATTTACATTGTTCATGTCATGGTTCTCAACACAGTTTGCAGTTAGCAAGAGACCCTCCTTCAAAGCAATAAGGCTGAGAACATCACAGAAAGGCACTTGTCCTTCCCTGGCCTCCCCATTCCTGAGCACAGATGCATATATCTGCACATTCACATGTATCACATACATTCCCCACATATATATAACTCACACATATACATACAAAATACATAAAAGTACAAAAGGAAACTCAACATAATAAAACCAGGTTTTCAACAAAAATCTTATTGCCATGGAATGTCAATAAAAAAATAAGTAAACAAATGAATATTAGTACATCACCCAGAGTTATTTTTAATACTTGCTAGAGCATTAAGGACCTTAGAATAGTATAGTAAATCATAAATCTAAGAGGATGTTGGGCAAGTAGAGAATAATTAGGAAAGAACTAAACAGTAGAAATTCTATGTTATGGTGTGAACTAGTGTATATGATTTGAAGACCTTCCTGAATTTAAAAATGCTTTTAATTCTCCAATGAGAAGACTATGGGTAGACAAATGACTAAGAAGTTAGAAATAACAGCTACCTCTAGGAAACTTACTGCTTTGGTAAAGACATACACAGACAGAAGTTGGAAGAAAAGAAAATAATATTTCAAGCTAATAAAGTGTAAAAGGAAAAAGGCATAGTTTCATCAATGTCTAACATATTATATTTTATGAGAAAATTAATCAAAATTAGGCAAGATTTTTCTGGTCCACATTGACATAGCTCAGGCTTTCCTCAAGGCATGGAAAGAATCCTCACCAGTCACCTATCTGTTGGCTAGCATCTGTGAAACACCACAGCTGCCAGTACACAATTTCAAGAAGCAAACACCACAGCATTTAAAAGATCAGTTGGATCCACAGACAATAAATGGGTCCTCTAACCAATTAGTCTCAACATCAGCGAGGTCACTTAAACAAACATAATCAAAGAAGAAGGACCAGAGTCTCATTGCACTATGTAGCATATTGATATAACAAACAATTACATATTATTCCACCCAACAGTTACAGAATACAAGTATTTTTCTAAAGTAAAGATAATTTTTATTATACTTTACCTTTATCATATTTTAGTTCATTAAAATTTCCAAGTAAAATGCAATGAATAGAAAATATCTCTTCTATCTTATCAGACTGTAATGGAATGAAACTGGAGATGACAAAGAACCAGCACCAAATCATTTAGAAATACATACAGAACAAAGATGTTGAAGAGTGGGTCATCAAAGAAATAAGGGGAACAGTTTAAACTTACTAGAATAAAGAATAAATATATTATAGAGATAAAATTTACAAAAACAGAATATGTTAAGGAGGATAAATAGAAAGGTAATCACTATACACTATTGATTAGAGTATTCATTAGCATAATAATTGCTGAAATAACTGTAAACTTTCCATATAAAACTAGAAATAAAAATAAAATTATGTTTTCAATTTTGTGTTTAATGAGATTTATATGAGTGAAAATGTGTGTGTGTGCATCTGTATATGTTTCTTATGATTTCTCTTTTACTCTCTCTCTCTGTGTGTGTGTGTGTGTGTGTGTGTGTGTGTGTGTGTGTGTGTTTGTCCTATTCTGGTTATGCTATTTTGTTTTAATTTTCAGATGTCTGTTTGTTTCTGAGAGAAAAAAAGCATATGGATTAGCATGGGTATGGAAATAGAGAGGACCTGGGAGGCACTGACCAAGGGGAGAACAACATCCCCACAGCTCATCGAACATAGACAAATGAAGCTGCTTCCTCCATGGAGCCTTCACCAAACATTCTAGTCACTTTGGTATAGGGAGATGATCTTCAGGTTACAGAAAGAGAAGCCTGGACATCAACTCAGCCACAAATCCCTCCACCTACAGTCTCTCCTGCGTACAAGGCATCCTGGGCAACGATGACATGACACTTGTGGGGGTGACCAATAATGGTCAGATTTAACTTGAGGCCGACAGAGTGAAAGAAAGCCCATGCCTTATTCTTCCTGGATGGCCAGAAACCTGCGACTATATAATCCAAACACCTGTGAATAGAACCAAATAGAATAGACAAAGCAAAAGAAGAGAGAGAGATAAATGAAATGTTTCTTAGTGATATTCTTGCCATATGCATAGACCTGTACCTTCTCCATACATTATCAGATAGAGGAGATACGGAGACTCCCAAGAAAGGGGCCTACCTGGGTCTTCCTGAATATATGCTATTACTATTAGCTTGGGGTTTTATGGAACTCCTAACAGTGGGAATGTGAGGGTCTCTTGAGTGGAATATTACCTTATACTGTGTGAAGGTATGTTGTTGTGATTGGTTTAATGAAAAGCTAAACAGCCAATAGAAAGGCAGGATTTTCAGGGCAGACAAAATACTGAGAAGAAGGCAAAGTCATGAGCCAGCTGCGGAGGAAAACAGAATGGACAGCGTGGTACCACATACATTAATGGAAAGAGTTATTTAAGTTATAAAAGCCAGTTAGTAAAGGCCTAAGCTATCAGCCAAACTCTCACAATTAATAATAAGTTTCCATTTGGGGGCTGGCTGATGGGGCAGAAAAATCCACGTAGAGTTTCTGACTCTTGCCTCCTCTTGGAACTCTTTCCTCCAACTGGGCTGCCTTGTCCAGCCTTGATACAAAAGCTTTTTCTTTGTCTTATTGTATCTTGTTTTGTCAAATTTGGTTGTTATCACTTGGAAGCATGCTGCTTTCTGAAGGGAAACAGAGGCGAACAATAGCTCTGGGTGAGAGGTGAGGAGCCAGGGGTCGGGGAAAAGTGGAGGAGGAATAAAATGCAGCTAGGATGTATTCTATAAGGGAAGATTCGATTTTCAATAAAAATATCAGAAAACATATTGTATGAAAAAAATCTATTTTCATTTAAAAATAATATTGCATACATTAGATACATTGTTATTAGGTGTGTACTCAGATAAAAGAACATAAAAGAGCAGGTAGAGAACAACCTGAATTACTATACTGTGGCACCTCTCACATTTGCCAACCATGAAATCAGTGTAGTGCTTGTCAACAGACAAATATATAAGAAAAATGTGGCATGGATAGATAAGAGAATTATTTACTGTTGAGAATATGAAGGTGTTAGTGATGTGTTTTATTGCATATTACCATATTACTCAAGAAACCTTTCAGCTTCAACATAAAATTGTAAAATTCAACCTACTGTGCCAAGGGAGCAGCACACTTACGCACCATGCTTGGTTTCCTGCATTCTATTTCAAGGTTATAGAAAGAGCAAGAGAACATATAGAAAACAAAATTGATTAGTTTTAAGTAAAAAATGAATTTAGAGATCACCAAAGTAGACAATTAATCTAGACTCTAACAAACATTCATGTTTTCTCTCATGTGAAAACTAGAGAAATAAATAAATAAGGAAAGAAAGTGGGTGGAGAAGGAATGTGGCAGAGGAAAGATAACAGAATTAAGCAGGAAGAGGTTAAGGGCGGACAATATGTTTGAGAATATGATCAAAAATATATAGACATGTACTCAAATGGCACAATTATCACCACTATATTCTATAATTCTTAGGCAATAAAATAATGATGCAAACTTACATTTTCATATTTCCTATTATAATATGATATGTAGTCTAGTGAGTCTACAAAAGTGAAAACTATGCCCTCTTGATTTGTTTTACATGAACTTTGTCTAATAGCAGCATACATAGCTAAAGTTTAGTTGCAACATACCACCGCTATGTCAGAACATCTCTGAATTCTGACTCTAATATTTCTTATAGAAACTAAGGAAACCTCAGCTCTAAAGAATACAATAGGAGATAGTTTATATTCAATTAGATGCATTGTAGAAAGTCTTTGATATTCACAGCTGACTTGCAGGTTGACAATCCTTTCCCCAGAGACATAAATATTTACATGACTATGAATAAGTAATATGTAACAATATATAATGTTATCATCCTCCATAAAGATGAATAATTATAAAAAATTAAAATAATTATAACATTGAAAAGTCTTCCTGGCCATTTTAACTCCAAGGAACAATAATGATGCCTAAATAACAGGAATAATATTAGCAACCCTAGGTTAAGAAGAAGCAAAATAGCATCAATACCTAAAGAAAGTCACACATAAGAAAAAAATGTGATTGTAGGAGAAATAGATGTCTTTCCTAATGCTAATCCTAATTCTGTTTAGGATTTTTTTATTTTAAATAAAGTACCTTACACTCCCCAGACTACTATAAATGTGTTTGCTACTTCTCATAATTTTGAAATAAAAGTAGAAAGAAGTGATGCATTCACAGTAAGTAATGAATAATGAACTGAACGATCAATTATCAAGCGGACAGTTATGTTGAAAATGTACACACACACACACACACACACACACACACACACACACACACACACACACATATATATATATATATATATATATATATATATATATATATATATATATACTTCATTACAGAGGCCAAATTGCCATTAACAACAGTTTTAATTTTTGTCTCTTGAATTTCAGATTGGTAGAACTTGCAGTTATCCAGCCTGCTTATTTCTCCCTTATTTTGACCCTCACTGATTGGTCTACTGATTGTAAAATTGATGCCATATATGTTTCCACCATTTTTTTTGAAATTTGTTTGTTATTCCTATATTCCTAAGCTCAAATTGTATTATCATGAATAGTAGCTTCTACTGCATGCCTTACAAAGTAAGGCCTCACACTTTTTGTCTATGTATACAAATGAGATGAACAAAAATTATATGCTTGCATCAGATTTGATTTTTCTTTATAACTCAGTTACATGTTTCAAGTAATTCTGAGGTCTAAGATTTAACTTATTCAACATGTGTCTGAGAATATATGGCTATCATTGTCTTATGATATTTCAAATGAATAGTTTATAAATGTGATTATGTTTACTCTCTGCTTAGTTAGACTCTACACTCTCCAATATAGTTGGTGACAACAAGCAGTAAATATATAAATTTCAAATTACTCAGATGTAATTATCTTTTGGTATGGAAAGTAACAAATTATCTGATTACTAAAATAGATTGATGTAGTTCTTTCAATGGTCAATTAGAAATTATTAGGCAAATAAATTATTGTATAAATCATGAAAGTGGAAGATTTTAGAATATGTAGCTTGGTAAGGAATTTATATGTGTGTGTACACATACATATTTTTATATATATGCATATGTATCTATTTCTTATTTGCACTGAGCACAAACATATTTCAAATTTTCAGTAAATTTATGTACTTAGTAAATATGAACACAATTATCTGTGTGATGTGTGTGTATGAGGGTGTAAAAAGAGACTAGAATAGATTGTCAGTCACATGATGGTGGAGTTATAAGCAATCATGAGTATCTTGACATGGGTGCTTAGACCCACAAACAGAAAGTGTTCTTAACTGCTAAGACATTTATCCAGCCTAAAATATAATGTGCAAACAAATACATAAAGTGTTTTTATACTGCAATGGACTTAACTCATGGAAGTAATTGAGTTACCTTGCCAGTAATTAATTCAGAATTGCCAAGTTGTTGCTTGTCATTCTGTGGCAATGGCTAGTGCCAGGTTTGGATTGCAGAGTAATTGAATAATACCATTTGATATTCAATTCCTAAAGTTCTGCTGGAGCCAACAACTCCCCTTCCCACAAAAGCAATTTGCCAGTCTTTTTTTCTATCAATTCATGAGTCTTTGAACTCAAAAATTTATCCATCATTTTTAATAGTAACTATTAAAAAATGGTCCTAGCAATTGCCTTTTTAATTGACCTTTATTATTGTGCAAAATCAATTCTGTTCAATGGAGTCACAAAGACCAACCTCTTAAGTAGTAGTAGAGAAATCAAAAATGCCAATTTACGGTTGCTCCCTAGTTTTTTCCAACTTATAACAGAAAACTGAACATGTATTACAAAAACATCTGAAGCTCTTATCCCAGACCATATTATACCACACAGTTTATAAAATACTACTCTTGAAAAATTAAGTTGTTAATTAACTGTCTTTATTACAAGAGGTTCAATGTATTTATTCAAATATTCACTTCATCCATAAGAATAAAATAAGGTAGGCATGAGTTTATATTTGTAATACCAACTTTTGGTCAATACAGGCATTAGATACAAGGTTTGAAGGCCTTACTCAACAAAATGGGAAGTTTGAAGCTAGCCTGAGCTACAAGAGATTCTGACTGAAAACAAAAAAAAATAGATTTGGTGAAAAGAATGATTAGACCTTCTGGAAAGATATGATTTCTATGCAAACACACTGTGTGTTTGTTTGATGTGGAGGTTTCTGCAAGGATCATGACCTATTGGGAAGCAAGCCACAAAAGACAGAAAAGGAACACTTGTTTCAGCCCAAATTAGTTGGTGCTGGTTCACACTTCTAGAGAAGTCTGACATCAAGCAAGTTATTATAAGCATATTTAAATAAGTAGAATTTTGCAGAAATGAAATACATAAAAAAATTTGTGTAATATAATCCTTGATGCAGGAGAAGCCATAATCACATCAAAACTGAAAGAACATATGGTCATGATGATGGGTTCTATAGTATAAGGACCTAGGATCTTGTGTGGTCTTTGACAAGATAGCACAGGGGTCAGCAGGTCAGCAGTCTATAAAGTACATGTGACTTCTCCCCTAAGGATGAGTTCTTTTTACTGAGAAAAAAAGCTAAAAATAAATGTCTAAGGAGAGAGTCTCAGATAAACTTTCCAGGGAAATTGGTGAGTACTGGCAGTACAGATAACAAAGGTTACTATATCATTGAAAACTGCCATTCCCATACTTCTGGGACGTCTCTCAGGAGACAATCCTTCACGATTAACATTTCAGGATCCCCTAGTGATCTGTGGGTACAAGGACCTTTGTGTTCCCAACTTTTGAGACAACATCAAATGAAGCCCTAGGTTATTGAATTCAGTATATACAACACTTACCTTCCTATCTTTACAACCCAGGTATTTGATTTAAATGTAAGTACCACTATACTCTTTCTGAATACAATTTTGATACATCTTTTTAATGTTTAGCAGTATCTTACATTTTCATATCCATATTATTGTGAAAGTATTGAATTCCAGTAAAAAATTCATTTATTTATCCTTATTTATCCTTAGAAGATGTACTTTAACATATATATTGTTCAAAGAAAAATCTTGATGCCAGACATGATCATTAAAATAACAAATAATGCTAATAAATACAGAAAATGATACTTTTACAATAGATATTAAAAATGGCATATGATCTGAGAATATTTCAAGATTTGACTAAAATTCATAGCACCTATGTGGTGGTTTGAAAGAAAATGGCCCCCATTGGGAGTGGCACTATTAAGAGATGTGGCCTTCTCAGAGGAAGGATGTTACTGTGTGGGTGGGCTTTGAGGTCTATGCTCAAGCCAAGCCCAGTGTCACAGATTCCTGCCACGGCCAAGGGATGAAGATTTACAACTCCCATCTTCTTTTCAGCACCATGTAGGCTTGCATGCCACCTGCCATGATGATAATGGACAAATCCTGTGAAATGTAAGCTAGCCCCAATTAAAGGTTTTCTCCCTTAAAAAAAAGTTTCCTTGGTCATGGTGTCTCTTCACAGCAATAAAACCCTAAGGAAGACAACCTGACTTCTATATCAAACAAATACAATTTAGTAAATTTTGCTGTAATTTAAATAAGATTAAAATTGTTTGTGATGTATTTGTTACTATTGTTGGTATTAACCACCAATTAATTATTATCACATAAACAACCTAAATTTTCTTCTCTGATAAATATTTATTCATTTTTTCAGTAGGGTGGCTTTTTATATTAAAATTTAAAAAAACAGAACATATAAAAAATGTTTGGTCACATATATCAGAAAACATGTTTGTTGAGATAAAAAGATGAGTCGTTCTTTGCATTTCTCAGAAAATCAAAACACATCTGATCTTTAAAGTTGTACAGCTATCAAATCTAGGATAAGAGAGAGAAGATACATAAGAAATATGACAATGGAACTGCCAAGAAAAATAAATAAATTTGAAAAATCAAACTTGACAATCAAATGCATGATTTACAATAATTCAGTAAAAAATAAATCCAAAGTAATACAAATTACATTATAAGTGATAATGGATAAGAGAAAGGGGAAACAAAAGCAGATGGAATTTTAAAAATGTATTCGTTTGTGTTTAATCCAGAAAATAAAAGAAACAGTTTAACTCTAGTTCTCATCATGAAACTAGAAATAAATCATGTAAATTATGTTGAAAGGAACTTTTAGCAGATGTGATAGTACACACCTTTATTCCCTGCTTTTGGGAGGCAGAAGATAGTTGTCTTGAAAAGCCAAAGAGGGAAAAAAGAACTTTCAGAATGAAGAAATGAACAAATTAAACAAACTGAATGCAGCAACAAGTGACACTATATTTATGTAAATGTTAGATTTCATAGTGCAAATAATAGTCACATAAACCACATTACACAAAAGTCAGTGATTCCCAAAACTGATGGTGTAAATGTGCATCAATGGGCACATGATTTTGTTTCAACTTTCTTCTTCAGAGGAAGTCTTCACAGCACTGAAATAGTCAATGTTAGACCATTAACAGGGATTTTAATTTAACACAATAATTAGAAAAATAAAACTTGTGTGTGCAGCTTCATATTATTTTCTGTTTGGTAAATCCATTATTCCCCTTTATGGTTATTTAGCCAAGAATTCTGATCACTCTGCCAATATAAATGTATGTGACTCTGAAGAAAAAATTTCCTAGTCATTCTTAATGGTTCCTGAGGTCAAGTCCTCCAGATGTTAAGAGCAGTGGCCCACACATGCATGTATATTCGCACACACAACACACACATGTTACCACTGTTTTTATATTTGGAGATATCGTTTACTGAAATATGTTAGTTATACTAGTATCTTACATTTTTGTATGAGGAACTTTTAAAAATAAATTTCATCTATAAAAATTGGAAATAATTTGTCAGTTTTTGCATCATTGAATCATTCAAATAAAATATAAATTATTCTTTAAAATGTGATTAATCTTTTATGGTCGTGTTAAAGAAAATGGCCTCCTAATGGAGTGACAGTGTTAGGAGGCATCAGTCTGTTAGAGTGGCCTCTTCTTGGAGAAACTGTGTCACTGTGCATTGTGAGCTTGATGTTTCAAGTACGTACAAGCCACACCCAGTGTCTCAGTTCACTTCCTGTTGCTTTTGGATCACTTCTAGAAAACTCATCTCCCTCTCAAGAACCATGACCGTCTGCATGCCACCACCCTCCAAGCCATCATGTCCCACCAAGATCGTAGTGATCTAAACATCTGAAACTGTAAGCTGCCACCACAATTAAATATTTTCCTTTATAAGAGCGGCAGTGATCATGGTGTCTCTTCATAGCAATAGAAACCCTAACGAAGCGATTTTCTACATATGATTTATTTAAAAAATAAGCCCAAGTCATTGTGATAGCTTAGATATAATTGGCCTCATAATGTTGTATGGAGTAATATTATTAGGAGGTGTGGCTTTTTGGGAGTGTATATGATTTTTTTGGATGAAATGTGTCACTGTGGGGGTAACTTTGAGATTTCCTATGCTGAGGATACCAACCAGTGTCTCAATTGATTCATTGTACATTGCCTGTACAATGTAGAAATCTGAGCTACCTCTCCAGCCTACACACCACCATGGCATGGTGAATAATGGACAGAACCTCTGAAACTGTAAGCAAGCCACACCAATTAAATATTTTTTCCTTCATAAGAGTTCCTATGACCATGATGTTTCTTCACAGCAGTAAAAGCCCTAACTAAGATAGATGTTGGTACCAGGAAATAGGATATTATTGTGATAGGTCTGAATATGTTTTTATTTTGAGTAATATGGGAACTTTATGGGAGACTTTGGGGGAGTTTCAGTTATCAAAGCAGTGAAATGCTTTAAGCACTGCTTAATGTGCCATACTAGTAGGAGCCTGGAAGACAGTGGTTCTAAGAATTATTTGAACTGTGATTGGCTGATTCAAGAAGTTTCAGAGGAGAAAAATTTCATTACATTGCTTAGAGATTGTTTTTGATGTTTTTGTGAAGAATTCATCTGCTTTCTGCCCTTGTCTGAAAAGTTTGTCTGAGCCTAAAGTGAATAGTTTTGGATTAATTTCCTTGGTAGAGGAGATCCCCCCAAAAAGACTAGTATAGACTCTGTTGTTAATAGTGTTGGCTCTAATGAAGATGTATATTAAAAAAGAGCAAACTGAGCAGTGTAAATTACAAAATGTAGGAGAAGAGGAACACAAAAAGAGAGAAATTGAACTAAGTCGGGTATTCGAGAAGATATGGAATAAAGGAAGGTATAACATCAGGGCAAGATTTCAGTGAGTTATATTTCTAATTTGTGAAAAGAAACTAAAGAAAAGTTTAGAGCCAGGTGTGGTAATTCACAAGATTAATCCTAGTACTTGAAAGGCAGAAACTGACAGATCTCTGAGGTGAGGACAGCCTTGTCTAGAGATTCAATTTCAGGACAATCAAGCTTAGGCAATTAAGGACAGAAAGCTGGTAAAGACATAATGGAACAATGGAGCCATGTTCTAGCCCTAGTAAGCTGCAAAACTTGGCAGATTAAGTCACATGGTTATGGAGTTGCAGACAGAAGAAAGGGCCATAGGAAATTATCTGTGAGATTAAGGAAAATCGCTGAGGACAGCTATGAGTCAGGGGTGTCCCTAATGAAAGCCTAAGGCCATTGTGTAAAGTTGTGAAACTGAAGAAAGGATAGCCTTGGAGAGCCAACCCAAATGTTAGAAATGACAGAGTCAATCATGAGATAGCTGCTACGGAAAGCTGCTGAAAGACATTGGAACCAGCCTAAGAGAAAGAAGTGTGCTGAAGTCAACAAAGCCGAATGGTTTTGAAGAACTGAAGAACGTTTTGACATCAAGCATGTTGATACAGAGTTTAGAGTGTGCCCAGCTGGTTTGCAGTTTTGCTTTGGTCCAGTATTTCCTCACAGTGTTTCCTTCCCTGAATTTTGGAATAGTAATGTATGTCCTCTTTCATGATACATCGAAAGTATGTGATCAGACTTTGGATTTTATAGGTGACTACAGTTAAAAGATTACAAATTCTGATTACAAAGTCAGAAAAGATTTTGGACTTTGAACTTCAAAACATTGTTGAGACTGTGATAGACTATGGGGACTTTTAAAAATGGACTGAATGTATTTTACATTATGATACTGTTACAAGTTTATGGGGGTCAGGGAGTGGTAGTGTGAATGTTATTGGTCCCCATGATCTCATAGGAAGTAACACTATTAGGAGGCATGGCTTTTTTGAAGTGTGTATTTCTTTGTTGGAGAATGTATTCCACTAGGGAGGAGTGCTTTGAGGATATGATCCTGTGTCCCAGTAAACTTTCTGTTGCCAGAAAGATGAAGAGTTCTCAGCTACTTCTTCAGCACCATGCAACTATTAAATCAAATTTCCCTTTTGCTCTTAGTTTCTTCTAAACCTAATGTTACGCAGGTAAGTTTCTAAAAGGTTAAATACTTGCATAAAATGTGATCCATTCCTCTGAATTCACAAAATACTGTGAATTCAAACTGTCATTCATATGAATTTCCTATATCATATTTTAATACATTAACTATTCAATTTCAAAATTATCAATTTAATAATATGAAATAGTTACTGGGTTAATTTTTATGGCTATTAATTTATATTTTAATTCAGAGTTCTTTGACATTAATGCTACTGAATTCTTTTTCTGAAATCTGAACATCCTAATATTGTATGATTTATTCTTTTTTTAAAATAAACTCAAATATTTGTTAGGAAAATTTGGCATTAGATAATGAAAGATATTTAGCTGTTCTGTCTCTACAAAAAAAGGTGTAGAAAAATGGAAGTCGTCTTGAAAAGCTCTCAATAATTTCGCACTTTACAAACCAGAAAGCATTTTAATTAAAGTATTGGATATATTAATTGCTCTGACACTGTCATAACAAATCCTAAAAACATCAAGAAGTCATTTAGTTGTCTTGAGCTTGTTTCCCATCACTTCAGATATGCAAAAAATGGTGATTTTATTTCCATTATAACTTAGAATTCTCTTTTATCATTTACATGTTTAATAAATCAATGTAAGAGTGATTCTCTTTAATTTAGAACATTATTTGAAAGGGGAGAATAAGAGTGGGAAAGACTTACTAATAAAGTTCATAGTAGATATATGTGACATCTTCAAAGTATTATGATTTAAATCTAGTATAAATTATGGCAGTAATATAAAATACTGCACAATTTCAAAAGTTAGTTTATTCATTTCATCAGTAAAATGCAACCATTTATTATCATATCTATTTCACTTGTAAACATAGCCAAAAGTGAAGGTAAATTTAATGAAAATGGATCTATTATTCTTGTCTTAAATATATAAAACATTTTCCTCTTATTCATTTTATTATTGCAATGTAGACAACATATGTACAAATATTCTGAAATAAATGTTTTCCTTTCTGCTGAACCTCCTTCAGCCAATGTTCTTTGAGACACTGGACCAGGTTGGCTGTAGCCTTGGGTACAAAAATATGCATGCTCACTTGCCCCCCTCCTCTCGCACCTGATTGCTGGATTTGCTCCTGCAGAGGACTGTGATCTGTGAGTTCCCCCTAAATAAAGAACCCTTCATTTTATCCAATTCTGAGCTAGTGGGTGACTACTTTATTCACGTTCTCCTATATCTGGCACCCAATGTGGGCTGACTACATCCACATAACACCTGAGAGAGTTTTAAAACGGAATTCTAGACAAAATTCTAGACAAAAAAAAAAAAAGCAGAGTTTAGTGCAGCTTCTTGGTAGCTGCATTTTTTTTCGGCACCATGGCTCCTTTAAGAGAGGTTTTCCTGACTCAGCAATTCTGAGCTAGTATGAGACTATTTTATTCACATTCTCTTACACTTGCTCTCATTAAAGCAAAATATAAAACAAATAGAAACACCATATTGTCTCTTTCATATTCCCATACTAGCTTCAAATCTTTGGTGTATTTAACTTGGACCACAAGTGGACAAAGACAGTGGTGACTTTAAAAATAGGGATAATAGAGTATAATAAAAAATAAAAGTAGGTAGATGGGACCCTGGAGGTGGTAAGGTTTAAACAGGAAGTGTTGTTTAAAAATTGGGGTAAATAAGGGGATAAGGCTAACTGAAAGGATGGGTGCATAAAAATGTATGCTGAATCCTCCTATTGTCAAACATAATCAAAACATACTGTGGGATATAAAGTAGTGTACATATGACATCAAAGAAGAGGAGAGAATACTGGGAGATGTCTTCAGGACATGTACTGAAGAGGCAACATGGAAAAGAAGAACAAATAGTGGGTCTTATCCAAAATTAAGAGTTTACATAGGAGTCTTGTGGAAACTTACTAGTTAGTAAGATAACTTCAAAATATACCTCAAAAAAAAAGTTTGCACAAAATGACCCTGCAAAGGCAGACAATTATCTTCCCAGAAGACATGGATCATTAAACTACAGTTCAAGGCATGAGATATATTCTCTTGAGTTCCTGGCTGGGTATACCTCATAAGTCTCCAAACAAGACAGGCCATTTGACCTTGATTACCAACAATAACATTATTGTAAGACCTTAATGCTCAACATACCGCATCTTTGGATATATGGCTTAGAGACATTAACTTCAATTGATGAGAAAAAATCCATCTTTAAGAGCTAGCTCGCAAGCTGATGTACAGGCTAAGAAGAGAAAAGAAAAAAAAGAAAAAGAACAATGGTCTGATTCAAAACTAGACCATCCATGCTATGAAACTGACCAGTCTAGCAAGATATGGTCATTTGTGCAATAATGGCAGGATTGTTATGGGGAAACTAAGAGCTTTCACACTATATTTGAAGCCTTTTACACAAGAAGAAATTTCAATCCTGGTACTCCAATAATGGTTACACCCCATGACAGGAGGTCATAGTCTCTAGGATAGTATTTGCTAATATTATTTGGCCAAATAGTGATATTCTCAAGTTTTCTTTTAAATATTGTATTCATACCATTGACCTGGGATTCTCTGTACTTCAGTCATATTAGCTTCATTTTTGCAGTAGGCAGGGGTTAATAGAGAGATGTTTAACTGTTTTGCATTATGAGAATAAAAGACTGAGTGCACAGTATTAAATTGTATATCTTCATCACACCTGAAAGACTCAGGAACAACTAGGAGTACAAGAGCAACAAAAGAACAAGGAACACTATGAAATCCTATCCCTGGACATGGCATGGCTATCACAGTCATGAACGCATAGCTTCTGTGGTTTCAGGTATAAGACCTATCCAAGATAAAGACAACAAAATTCCATCAAGAATATTTGCCAGTCCCAATCTCTAACTTAAATTGAAAAAGGATATACTGGCAGGTGATTGCTGTTCATGAAGGAAGAAACATTCTTTTTTGGGGGGGATTGGCTAGGTTCCCCATGATCATGAGGATGGCCCCAGATCAATGTATATATAATTAACCCTATATTAGCACTGTTTAATTTGAGATGGGGGGAGCAGTAGTTGGATTCAGAGGATCATGGTGGGAGAAGAAGTATAAGAGAAGGAAGAGGAGGAAAAATAAAGTTGATAGGAAGGTTTGTTGAGGGTTGGTGTGGGACGTTCGTCTGTCTATATGTTGCTTTTATTGGTTAATTAATAAAGAAGTGGCTTGGCCTATAGTGTGGGAGGAGGAAGGCGGAGTTAAGGAGAAGCCATGGAGCCACCAGAGACAGACGTGCTAAAACTTTGCTGTTGTCCGTGACCTGGTGGTGATGCACAGATTACTTGAAATGGATTAAGTTAAGATGTTAAGGGTGAGCCAATGAGAAGTTAGAGCTAATGGGCCAAGCAGTGTTTTAATTAATACAATTTCTGTGTAATTATTTCAGGTTTAAGTAGTTGGGTGGCCAGGAACCAACAAGCAGCGGCTCCATCCAACAGAGGGTGATATAGCATAGGTGAGTGAGGCAAAAGGGGAGGTGGATACAAGAATATTTCAATGTATATATATATGAAGATTTAAAGTATTTTAGAATATGAGGCCTCAATATATGTATTATATAGCTGATAACATACATAAATGAGCTTAATAAATTAGTTTTTATTTTATCTCATTATATTTTATTAGATTATTATTCCTTAGAATTTTGATTGTTTTCTAATGAAAGACAGAAAGATTGATCAGGGTGGGAGAAGTAAGAAGGAATGAAAGTAGTAGAGGGGAGGTAAAACAAACAGAATGTGTTATGCTAAAGCAATCTATTTCAAAAATGGGGGGGAGAAAAACACCAAAAAAAGAAAAAATGTTAAGAAATCAAGTCACTAAAAATGATACTATCATCCTAACATAATATGTGAAATTAAAAAGATATTTATCATCCTAATATAATACGTGAAATTAAAAAGAAATTTAATATGTGAGAAGCAAACAGAAGATCCCATCTAAAAATATAATGCATTTTCAAAATTTCACACCCTGTAACTTCATCTGTGCCATACCTATTCAGATAGCCACTTCTGTTTATTACTATTTAACATTAACATACTTTACCCCCTTAGTGAGAAGATCTACAGTTATACAAAATTTGGTATATTCATGAATCAGAATCCTACCTCAGAAAGATATTTGTGTGTACAAATATTGAATTGTATGTACATGCAATATTTATTCCATAATTGCATGCAATCATAGTAAAACAGACAACTCCAGTTACTTAGCACTTAACAAATTGAATGGCTATGGTTTTCTGTAGTGTAGACAGCACTGAAAAAGGCATTGACCTTTCAAAGTCTCTCTTATTGAAAATTACAGCCATTCACTAAAGATATCTTTGTTTTCATCTATTGTATTAGTTATCCTACCTACTAACATTGTTACAAAGTCCCAGGATATATCCCTCACGTAAGGATTAATATCTAAGAACTCTTTTCTGTGTATTGCATGCACCTAAAACCTGACCCAGAGCACAGCAATACTGAACATTTTCAAATTTGTTCCCTTTTTGTTCTACAGCTACTCAATTCTGCCATAATTGCATCCAAGTAGCCATAGATAGTATACAACTAAATAAATGTTGTTGAATATATAAATGGACGCATCTTTTGGGGTCATCCTTTATCCGGGGTATTTTTTCATTAATACACCAAAATTGGTAGGCAGCACCATGATCCTTCAACCCTCCTTAACAGTTAGAAGATTTCAACCTTAAGTCAGGGGGCACCATATTCTAGAAAGTAGCTTAGAAGTAATCCTTTCATTAAGGCATCATCTTTGTTCAGCCTAATTATGCATGAGAGGAAGTGAAAAATTGCCCTATTCTTTGCTCACCTCTTCTAAAAAATTTTATTGATTTTGCATTTATTTTAATCAACACAAATTGTCATTAAATGTATAGTAAGATACATGTTAATTATGTATCTTTATATTGTTGTTATATCATCAAAGAATCATTTTTTTCCTGTTTCTCTTGTTTTATATCTATTTCAAAAACTAAAGGATTATTAAAAGGATATAGAAGTTTATAATAAATAATTTGCAATGCACTATGCTATGTTTTAATGTTCATGCATTTATCATTCCTTAGAACACATTGAAGGGTAAAACCACATGATGCATGCAGATGAATTATTTGTTTCATTTTGATATGCGAAGGTGAATATCACGGAATTGTTTTAGATCTTTTTCTGTGTTCTGTATATAGACCCCCATCAACTTCTACATACTACGGATAGCACAGCTGCATCCCAATCTCTGATGGGCCACATTATTGATTGCTTGTGATCCTGCACAGTCTGCATGTGAGGTAAGTACCATGGTTTGGATCAAGAACTATTTTTTTTAATCAGTAGCGATAAAACAAGAGTGAATAGTCACTCAGGGAAAAGGAAGGAGCTGAGCCTGCAGTCAGTGCTCTGAATTCTGTGCTAGCTGTTGGTCTGAAGGGTGCTAAACAGACGAAAGTGCAGCTGCTCCCTCAAATCAGCAATTAATCAGAATTAAGCTTTCCCACTGCATTTTTTTTTGTTCTAAAATTGAGGTGGTGCATGGCTAATCTGGCTCATATAATGAATACATGGTTTCCTCAAAATGTTGGCATGACACTCTATTTTTAATAAAAAGGAAGTTGTCTGACATTATTAATAATTTACTAACTACATTCTTTTGTGATTTTTATCAACATCTCAATCATTTTTAAGCTACATAGAAAATATAGCAACATATAAATTATTCATAGATATTAGGCAACATGTTCATGTAATTTACCAAGCTAATTTAAGAATACTTCTTAACAAGTGAAATAATTATTAAATGTTAAGAGGTAAAGTATTATTTAAGATCATGTCCGTGAGCAAGAAGAAAAATCAACTAAAGTATCAGTCAATAGCAATAGACCAATCAGAACAATTGTAAATTTTGATACAATTTTATGATAACAAGGACAAAGGTATTTGACTGCATGCCCAATAGAAACTTCCAGTACAGGGAAAAGACAGCATTAATGCAGAAGCATAATTCAGTATGTATGAATCACTTTTTTTTAACAGATGTAACCTGAGATGTTCCTGTTTTTCACAATAATTTTGATTTTTCCAGTTTAAGGAATGGCTTTCTATAATACATGCCACATGATATTGTCCCTTCATTTGCCAGCTCCACCTTCATTTCACCACAGAGTTTCTCAAAAGAAGAAAAAATAACAAGCAATTCCAAAGGAATCAAAACAAACTTACTTTTCCAACATACTGTGGATCTGGTCCCATATGTTCTTCTAAAACAAAGAACTGGTTCCATACCCATCCCCTCTTGGGACGATGGTGGACTTCTGTCTCCCCTTCAGTGTGTTTGGTTTGGTTTCTGGTCACCTTGATGGAGCTGTGGTGTGCAGTTCCATAACACCTCTGCACGAAACAGAGACACACGAGGACTGGGCAGATGCAAGATGTGCTCGTAACTTTCATTGTAAAGATCACTTCCCGTTCACACTCCTTCTTGTCTTTATGGTCAACAAAGGCTCAGTGTGCATTCAAGAAAAAAGCAGAAGCATCTTTTGGAAGGACAGTCCAAAGTAGGTCATTTAGTCTGTCCATGATTTAACTGCCCATCAGCAAAGGTCAGACCATATTTACATCCTTATTCATGACTGGAATCACAGGGGCAGCCATTAGATCCCAAGTTGTCTCTGTAGGTGAACCCAGCTCATCATTTTCTACCTAATGGGAAGAGAGAATTTGTACATGTTACTAAACACCTGAATTTTAATACATGTTCTGAAGACAAATTATTTTTCACTAAGGCATGTAGATGATGGGTGTGAATTTGCCTAGAAGACACACTTCTGCACTTTGCTGTGAAGGTATTTTTGAGAGATTTGACTGAGGCTAGAACAATACTGAATGTGGATCTTCACACTCCATGGAGCAAGATTCTGGACAGGATGAAAGAAGGAAGAGGGTAAAAATATAAAGCTGAGTTCACATGTATCTCTTCTTGCTCCCTGACTGTGGATACAATGTAATCACAGACCTCACACTCCTTTGGCTAGCCTTAATTGCCATGAAAGACTACACCTATGCAAACCCTAAGTCAAAACATATCTTTCCTCCCTTAAGTTACATCTACTATGGTATTTGGTTCCAACAATGAGAAAAGTAACCAAGGAAACTGTAAAATGACAATGTGCAAATGTTTTCAAAAATACACATAAACACACATGCTTGAATGTATTCTACATGTAATTTCCTACCTTTAATAGCCATCCTTAATTGCACATGTACTTATATATGTAATTCTATACTTATACTTTTTGGTAGATATAAGAAAAATTAATGTGTATATTACAAATTAGTACTGGAGGAAAATCTACAACCACTAATTTACTACAACATCTATAAACATTGGTTATTAAATACAGAGAAGTGTAATCTTCACTCCCATCAACAAAAGTTCTTACAACAGACCGAGAACACTACAGAAAACCATAGCCATTCAAACTCCAGAATTAAATGGATACATTTACAAAATACTCCCCTAACATTCAGATATCATTGTGGAAGACTGGATGGGAAGACTGTAAGAGCCAGAGAAACAGGAAGTTTGCTGGGAAATAGATAATGTCTCCTAGTAACAAAAGAAGCTATGGCCATAAATTCTCATCTACATGACCACCAAAAACTGAGCTGAACAAGGGTGATAACAATTAATATACCATACTGGAATGTGGGATTAGAGTCCGTGAGGCATCAACCTTACACAAAGACTAAAAGCAACTTGGTAAATCTGGGAAGGGAAAGAGGGTCATCCTAGGAAAGAGCATACCAAATTGCTGTCCAGTGACAAGTGGAGAGCCCTGGAAACATACACAAAAGTAACAGTATATGATGGAAGAAAGAAAGCATTTTCAACAAAAGGTGATGGCATAATTGGATGTCAACATGTAGAAGAATACAAGTAGATCCATATCTGCCCTATTCACAAAATTCAAGTCCAAATGGATTAAAGCCCTCAATATAAATCTGAAACAATGAACCTGATAGAGGAGAAAGTGGGAAGTAGCCTCCAAAGCATGGGCACAGGAGATCATATCCTAAATATAACATCAGTATCACAGACACAAAGAGAAATAACAAATAAATGAGACCTCCTGAAACTGAGAAGCTTCTGTAAAGCAAATGACACAGTCAATAAAACAAAAAGGCAGCCTTTTGAAAGTGAACAGATCTTCAGCAATCCCACATCAGACAGAGGATTGATCTCCAAAATATATAAAGAACTCAAGAAATTAGACAAAAAATACCAAATAATTCAATTTAAAAATGGTGTACAGATCTAAATAGAGAATTCTCAACTGAAAAAAACTCAAATGGCTTAAAGACACTTAAGAAAATGGTCAACATCCTTAGCCATCAGGAAAATGCAAATCAAAATGACTCTGAGATACCATTTTGATCTTAACCAGTCAGCAATGGTTAAGATCAAAAACACTGATGACAGCTTATACTGGAGAGGATATGGAATAAGGGGAACACCCCTCCAAAGCTGGTGGAAATGCAAACTTTTACATCCACTTTGGATATCAGTATGACAGTTTCCCAGAAAATTGGAAATCAACCTACCTCAAGACCCAGGAAATCCATTATTGAGCATATATCCAAAGGATGCTTAATCATACTGCAAGGACATTTGTTCAACTATGTCCATAGTAGCATTATTTGTAATAGCCAGAATGTCAAAACATCCCAAATGGCCCTCAACCAAATAATGGATAAAAAACTGTGGTACATTTATACAATGGAGTACTACTCAATGGTTAAAAAAACAATGACATCTTGAAATTTGCACGCAAATAGATGGAACTAGGAAAACATCTTTAGTGAGGTAACTAAAGATGAGCATGGTATGTATTCACTTGTGAGTGCATACTAGCTGTAAAGCAAAGGATAACAAGCCTATAGTCCATAACCCCAGGGAAGCTAAGTAACAAGGAGAACCATAACAGAAACATATATACCCCTGGGAAGGGGAAATAGACAAGGTCTCCTGAGAAAATTGGTAGCATGGGGTTGGGTGAAGGAAGGGCTGGATGGAGGGAGGAGGGGAGAAGGGGACGGGGAGGAGAACTTGAGGGAAAGACACAGTTGAGTTGGCAGAAGGACAGAGATGTAGAGGAAGGAAAGAGGTATCTTGATTGAATGAGTCATATGGGGCTAGCAAGAAGCCTCGCACTAGAGAAATTTCCAGGAATCCACAAGGATGACCCCAGTTAAGACCCAAAGCAATAGTGGAGAGGGTGTCTGAACTGGTCTTGCCCTGCATTCAAATTGACGACTATCTTAAATGTCACCATAGAACCTTAACCCAGCAACTAATGGAAACAGAGGCAGAGATCCACAGCAAAGCTGAACTCCCAAAGTCTACACAAAAAGAGGGAGGAGTGAGAATATGAGCAAAGAGGTCAAGACCATGATGCAGATACCCACTAAAACAACTTATCTGAGCTAATGGTAGTCCACAAACTCTGGCCTGATGGCAAAAAAACCATCATAGGACAAAACTGGGCCCTCTGAATATGAGTGACAGTTGTATGTCTAGGGCATACTGTGGGGCCACTGGCAGTGATAGTAGGATTTATCCCTACCACTTGTACTGGCATTTTGGAACCCATTCTCTTTGGAAGGATAATTTGTTCAGCCTAGATATACTGGGGAGGTCCTTGGTCCTGCCTCAAATCAATGTTCTATACTTTCTTGTCTCCCATGAGAAGTCTTACCCTTTCTGAGGACTGGATGGAGGGTGGGGTCTAGGGGTGGAAAGGGAGAAGAGGAGAGCATGGGAACCGGGATTGGTATGTTAATTGACAAAAGATTCATTTTTTTCTTAAAAAATGAATATATACCATATTTTCCATCACAAAGGTCAAATAGGCATATAAAGTGCTTAGTCATTAAGAAAATAAAATGTTGTTGAACAGATGAAGCTCATTGGGACAATATATGCAACTGAAAATCATACCAGGCTTGAGAAACCGGTTGACAGAGTAAAGTATAAATGAGAACGCCATTTGGCTCATCCTTGGCATCATATATTTTTTCAGGTACTTTTCATATTTCTCTAAAGTGTGGACTTCATATCCAGGTAAAAGTCAAATATCCAAGCTGGGGGATGACTTCAATAAAGATTTGATTTTACTACACATTTTTTTTTTTTTTTTGCTGCTGTATTAAGAAAAGCTTTCAGGAACAACAGTGATAAAATTTTCTAACAGTAAAAAGGTTTTTTTTTATTTGTTCATATAAGAAAAATCCAAGATCTCAACTTAGATTCTGTTATATTTAAAGACAGTGTGACTTGTTTACTTCATAAGAAATATGAAATGATTTATGTACTTCTGTATTAAAGTCCTACTCCACATTTAAGGATAAACTATCATGTATAGATAAACGAATTGTATTTAGGTAGTACTAATGTTATGCTTAATTATTTTTTAAAAAACTAAATCTTCATTCACAGCCTTATTTTTATGTATAGTTGGAAAAAATGACATTATGTAGTTCGTGATGACAATGTTTCAGACCATCCGTAGTCCTTCTTTATCTATAAGGATCTTTTCTAATAAATTAGATTTGATGTTTATGGCATTTTATTTGTGGTATAAGATTTGAGTAGAAGTAAAACTGGGGTTATATTTCAAACATTTGACAAATGTGCTATTGAAATTTTACACTACTTTGTGAGAGCAGAGATAGATACATGTTTCACTGATTTATTTAAAATGATTCAAAATTTCCTGAAGTTTATAAGAAAAAAGAGTATTAGTCTAGGCTAGGTCCAAAGTTGTACAGGCACTGGAAAGAGAGTCACAGCTCATAAAATTTATTATAATTTTTAAAAACAATTCCCCAGTATTCCTATTTGCATAACCCAAATTCTTGAGATCTCAATAGTCACATCTACTTAAACTTTTGACTGGAGTAATTGCCTTCAATGTTCATTCCACTTTACTTAATGCGAAATTATTTTGGTGATATATTTTTAATTTCTCATGGACTTTTGTCAACTAATGAATTTTAAGGAAAGATATTTTAGTAACACTTCTTAGACTCCAAAGTGAGAAATACATAGAAGGTGATATTATCTTAATGCTTTCTCACCATTTGGTGTGATTTTGAAATGAAATTAATATCATTGCTCTTTATAAATAACTTAACAAAGCATAATTCAAGAGTGCAATGTGATAAAAGTTACTTTTGAAATGCATTACACGTACGATGAATGAGTGATCTTCTTTACAATGCTCATCTGTGTATCATTGTAAAAATATGTAAGTATATTTTCAACTGTCTGCCCGTTAAAAGTGTTAAGCTCTTCTGACAGTTATGAAAAGTAAAAAATATATTGAAGAAATGAGAGAAATAAACATAACTATT
>PVIU01013422.1:0-55966 GCA_004026605.1 Ondatra zibethicus | reverse complement strand
AGTGGGAGGGGACCGGGAGAAGGGGAAGAAAGGAAAAAAAATTTTTTTTTTATCTTTAATTATGTTCTTGAATGGAAAAAATAAAACAAAACAATGTATGGAAAAAAAAAAGAGTGTCATCTAAACATCTGTTTTACTGACAAAGATTACTACTGTAAAGATCTTTTTTCTGCTGAGCTATGCTACATAGACTGAAGAATGAAACTGGCCAAGCTCCTGAGAACAAGTGATGGCTGCTGTACCACAGTGATTTATTCAACTATATTATTCTCTTCAAGCATCATAGAATAATCCATAAGGAGAAGGAAGAAATGTTGAAACTGGAAGCAGGAGTGGAATGTTGTGTAGTTGTTTCCTCCTAATTGAACTATGCCATTTAGGAGGAACAACGGCTCATAACACTTGGGAAATAGCAAGATGTTCCAAAACTTGTGATCTAAATAAAGCTTGTAAGACTCTGGAAGTTGAAGAAGGAAGATCCATGAGACCCTTCTCCAAGTTTATACAGGCAGTAATAATTGTATGGGAGAGGAGAATGGCTGGACAAACTATATACAGACTGTGCAGGGAACAACAGGGGTTGAACGTTCATAAGTAATTGTGAATACTGTAGTTGGCTGTTCAGTGATGCAGTTTTGGTTTACCCATGCTCCTGTGATCAATTCCTCACCAATACTCATGTATGTAAACTCAGTAAATCCACTGAGTGACACAGGAATATAGTAATTTATTTGATCTTGCATCAGTACTCTATTTTAATGTACCCTATTTGAATATGAGTAAACATATTATCATGATTCTCCAGAAAATCATACAATATTGAGTCTAGTGATTGCTATGATATTCATATATTTCAGACTAATAAGTAAGAGCAACACTATCCCTCATAAGTGAAGATTCTTTGGGCAAATATGGAGACTAGTACAAAGTACCAAACACAGAGAGTAACTGACCATCATGTGTTCATTCCCAATCAATATGCTTACAATTTAACCCCTACACCTAGTATTGAAAGAACATTAGAGAATAAGGGACAGTAAGAATGTAAGATCCAGAAAAGATCAGGATATCTGGTCTTAGATGGTATCTTCTAGACATGACCAAGGTAAGTGGCACCCATGAAATCCCAACAATATGAGCCTAAACAATAACTGAACAATAACAACAACAGTTAAAATACCAGAATGGAAGGGGGAAATATTTAAATGCCCTACCCCTTGTGGAAGAACTATAGGCAATCATGAGATACTGAAAGGGGAGAATCAGTCTTCTTCAGGGAGAAGATAGGAAAATATAGGAGGTCATAGGTCATCCAGGCTCAAGTGGACATCCCTGAGCACATGTATATATCAGTGGAACTATATGGAACCAGGAAAAAGAATGAGAAAGGGTGGAGAGTTTGCATGTATAATATAATAATTAAAGAATTTACAAATGGGGGCTGGAGAGATGGTTTAGTGATTAAGAGTACTGACTGCTCTTCCAGAGGACCCTAGTTCAACTCCCGGCACCCACGAGGCAGCTGACAACTGTCCATAGCTCCAGTTCTAGGGGATCCTTCACACCAATGTACATAAAATAAATTAATTATTTTTTTTAAAAAGAATTTACAAATATAAGAAGGAGTTAGAAGGATGCAGGAGTTGGTAGAGATAGTGCTTTGAAAATATACTTAGGATTGGAAAACTGAGATTCCTTCCGTATTTTCATGACTACAGTGTGTTCATTGCTCAGGTCTCACCTAAAAAGCCATTTCTAAGAGACACATTCTCACAGCTGACTTCTTAGTTCTCTGACTCTTAAAATATTTCTGTCCTTTCTTTCAAGTTGTTCACTGAGCCTTACATGTAGGACTTATGCTATAGATATATCCACTGGAATGCACTCCACAGATGGGATTCCATCGTCTGATGTCCTGCCTGTTGTAGGTGAGGAGGGGCAGGTGGGGTCATGTTTCCCTTTCCTACACAGCCCTACATTGCAGATGAGAAGAGCAGGGCTACCTTTCCTACTCTCATGCCCTCAGGACCAGCTCTCCTACCCTCTGCTAGCAGGATTACCTCTACTGTACTGCCCAGGCAAGATGGAAGGTCTGCTCTCCAGGTTGCAGCCAGTGAAGGGCTGGCTCAGCTCTCCCATTCTCATGGCCCCAAGTTCAGCTCTCCTGCCTGCCCCAGGTGGCAAGTGGCAAAGGGGTACCTGGTTGGGTTTCTAATATCAGGCATAATTTTCCTCCCGTTGATCATGTTGCTGGTTAAGGATGAACTCTCTAATTTCTTATCCAAACAAAGTAGTCAGCATTGACATTGCATAAACAGAAACAACACTAAATGAACTCAGGGGGTTATATTTACATATTGATACACTTAACCATATCCAACAATGACAAAAAAGAGAGAAACAGAGCATTAGTGAGAGAGATTGGAAGGCCATGGAAGGGGTTGGAGGCAGGAATGAAAAGAAAAGGAAGTGTTGTAATTATATTTTCATTAAAATAAAAATATTCTGGAAAAAGTGACAAAATCATAAAATTACTAATAAATGAGAGCTGCAAGTGCAATTTCCTCATCCACCTCAACAGCAGCTGTCAGGAGAGGATGGAGCAGAAGACTTGATTATTCAGGTCACATGACCTCAAATCTAAAGGACATGTCTGACCTTGATTTTAATTGCATGATGGTTCAGTCAGTCTTGGCATGGGGATGACATGAAATCTGGGGTTCTGAGTGAGACCTCAATGTAATCTAAGAAACATTTCTTCCATACTATCTGCCATGTTTAGTATTTCCTCTGTTCATGTATTGTCCAGTGGCTGTTCCACTTAAGTCTAAATTTCCTAAAATGTCTACTTTTTAGTCTTTAGTGTTCACCTAGTTTCTAGAAAACATCAAATGTTCAACAAATAGTTTTGAAAGAAATAGGTGAATGGAAAGATTTCCCCATATTTGGTTATGAGGACTCATTGGAAATCATCATCCAAAATATGCATCCTAACACCAAATCTGACCTGAATCATAAACCTAAATTAACTCTGACCTGACCCATGAATACACCTAGAAAGTAGTTTAAACTTAACCTTTGTCCATTCACTATCATATGTAAAAAGAAGATTGTGTGTATGTGTGTGTGTGTGTGTGTGTGTGCATGACTGCGTGCCTGTGTGTGTATAAACAAATCATTAAACTAAACTAAGCTAATAGCTTGTAAATGTAGTAGTCCAATTGGTAGAACCCTTGCCTGGCATGTGTAAAGTTCCATGCTAGATCCCAAAAACCACATGAACTTAATATTTGGATACGTATAAATTAAGTTACTTGGGAAATGGAGACAAGAGGATTTTAAGTTCAAGGTCTTCCTTAGATGCCTAGCAAATTCAAAGTTAACCTGGATTATATGAGACCATCTTTTTTTTTTCATTGTTTTAATTTTTCCATTCAAAAACATAATTAAAGAAATAACATTTTTTCCTTTCTTCCCCTTCTCCCGGTCCCCTCCCGCTACCCCCCCACCCCTCCTCCCTCTCCCTTCTTCCTTGAAAGAGGGCATGGTGCCCTGCCCTGTTGGAAGTCCAAGGTCCACCCCCCTCCCTCCCGGCCTTGGAAGGAGTGCATTCAAAAGGACTCGGTTCCCAAAACGATAATACATGCAGAAGAGATAGGTCCTGGTGTCATTGTTGTTGGGTTCTCCATCCACCAAACTTTCGCTGCCACATTCAGAGAGTCTGGTTTGATCATAAAAAGAGATAAAGATAATTAACATCAAACATTTAATACACAGCTTAGCAAAGAAAGTTTTGACTTCCATTTATGCATTTTTGTATGTATCACAACTCTGTGTTGTATGTATGATGTGTATGAGTGTTCATATGAGTCTAGGCACCTGCATGCCATGGTAAGCACAGAAAGGTCAGCAGACAATGTCAGTGTCAGTTTTGACCTTCCACCATTTTTGAAACAGTAACTATTTTGTCATTCACTGCTTCATACTGCAGACTAGTAGACCAGGGAGCTTCTAGTAAAGGTCTTGTCTCTACCTCTCTTCTGCCAGCAGCGATAGGAGACACTTAAAGTTGACAGATATTCAGTGGTCAATCACTTTTATCAAGATGATATCAAGTGTTTAGTGTAGAACTTAATGAAATTAAGATTATAGAGAGAATTGGTCTTAGTCTTCTGCTTGAGGATCACTGTGCCTTCTATCCACCATTTTAGCATATAAGCTGAGACCAGCTGTCAATTATTTGAGGTGTGGTTTGTGAAATGTTAATTCTTACTGAGGAATATTTAAACCTCTTTCTAGGTATATTACTCTCTAGGTAATAACTATGTTTTATACTCTTGCCTATAAAACTGTGTGTATTTAACTTTGTATCTCATCCCTCCCTGCTGGGGGAAGCTGCTTGTTCATTCCTGGCTGCCCAGACTTGAAATAACCACACAGAAACTGTATTAATTAAATCACTGCTTGGCCTATTAGCTCTAGCTTCTTATTGGCTAGCTCTTATATCCTAAACTAACTTACTTCTATTAATCTGTGTATTGCCACGTGGCTGTGACTTACTAGGTAAAGTTTCAGCATGTCTCTCTCTGGCAGAGGCTACATGGCTTCTTCTGTGGGCAGCTACATGACTTCTCACTGACTCCACCTTCTTTATCCCAGCATTCAGTTTAGTTTTCCTACCCAGCTCTATTCTGCCTTGTCTATAGGCCTAATTTAGCTTCTTGATTTACCAATGGTATTCACAGCATACAGAAGGAAATCCCACATTACCTCCTTATATTCACAGAAGAACATAACAGAGTATATTGCATCAATCACTGAAATACTGAAAGAAAAATTGATGCACAAGAATAAAAGCAAAATATTACATTTTTATAATTGTCTAATATCTCCTAATCTGATCTAACCTGAATAAAATATCAACTTAAACCTTTACTTAAGATAATTTATCATGTACCTCCCATAATGATCTAATGAAAGTGTACCATCCTCAAATAAATAGGAAAATTAATAGTGCTTTTTATTTAAAGAACTGATCAGTACTCACTGGCAATAAAGGAATGATCCCTGATGATTTAAACTCACACTAGAATCCAGTGCTTCAGTAGAGATATACCCTCAGTGACAAACAATGATAGCAGAGGAAATCTTTGCAGTTATAAAATCATAATAAATTTGAATTTATTACTTCACAAAGAATCCTTATTTGGAGAGATAAGTTTTAAGATTTGTGATAAATCTGGTTTAATGATTTAACTTTTATTTTTGGAAACTACTTTATTTTTTGAAAATGTACTGTATTTATAAACTTCAGAGGAGAAACAGTCAGATGAAATCAAGAAATTGTGTAAAAGTACAAAAAATCCAATATTATGGATTCACCATATATTTCTATGTGCAAATTATTTAGAATAATCAGACATAAGACTTAAGTTTTCAAAGATCCCTTCTTCATTCATAATATTGTTACAATAAGAAATAGACTAATATCAACCCCCTGGTGATTATATCTAATTCTCTTTTTAATGATTTGTTATTTTTATTTTGTACGTATGAGTATTGTTTACATGCACGTATATATGAAACCACATACATGCCTTGTATCTATGAAGAGTGAAAGAGGATATTGGTTCCCAAAAACTGGAAATATAGGCTGTTGTGAGAAACCATGTGAATAGTGGAGATTAAATCTGGGTTCTCTACAAGTACAGCAAGTGCTCTTAACCATTGAGAACTCTATCGAGCCAACAACTCTGTTTCTTCTCATGTATATGTTCCTTAACTTAGAAATACTCTCTACTGGAAAATGAAAATGGTAAAAGAAATTAATAGATCATGGAAATAAAAAATAGATGTACATGCAAAATTTTAAATTCAGTGCTAGTGATATAGTAAGCATTCAATAAAAGTCAGCAAAGATATAAGTCTTCCTTAAATAATTCTATACTTTGACATTTTTCCATTGTTAAACTTATAATATATACATTGGATTAAGATTCATATTATTGTATATTTATTTGTTTGAAGACACTGGTGCAGAAGACATACCATACATGTCTTTCTTGTCTCCCACCATGTGAGCTCCAGCAATCAGACTCTTGCTGTCAAGTGTTAGGAATGGTAGTGAGAACCTCTACCTGAAAAGTCATTTCCCCAGGAAAATTCTCATAATTTTACATATTTAAATTTAATGACAATTATGTTTTATTATAAATAAATGTGATAATTACATATTTATAACATATTTCTAACATTTCTCATTAAAAAATTTGAAGGCCTAAATTCACACAAATGTATAAACAATGAAAACTGTGAATAAAATATCCATTATTGAAACAATTTTTGAATAATATATTAGCTTGTAATATTCTTATGTATTTATTAAATAAATTGAATTTATAAATTCCTTCCTGTAATGTGTCCATCACAGCTGTGTTTTTGAAGCAGTCACAGTGTCCCATAGCTTTCCTCGAGAATGAGACCCACACTGCAGTAAGAGAGTTTATTTTATCAGGCTTACAAATGACACATCCTCTTCCCCATCATCCTGTGCATCTACCTGGTGACCGTGTCTGGAAACCTCAGCACCATCCTTCTCATCAGAGTCTCTTCCCAGCTCCAACATTCCATGTACTTTTTTCTTAGTCACTTGCCTTCTATTGACATAGGTGTCTCATCTGTCACACCGAATATGCTTGTCAACTTCCTGGTAGAGAGAAGTACGATATCCTATCTTTCATATGGCATGCAGCTTGGGATATCTGATTTCTTTGGGTCAGTTGAATTCTTTTTCTGGCTGCCATGGCTTATGATCAGGTCATGACAATCTGCAACCCACTGCTTTATTTAATCAAAATATCCACACAAATTTGTATCCAGTTGGTTTTAGGATCTTATATAGGGGCTTTACTTGATGCTTACTTTGCCACTGTTTTGTTTTTCTTTTATTTTCTTATGAACCAAATAGAATCAATCTTTTTTTTTCTTTGATTTTGCTCCTTTGGGTGAACTCTCCTGTTCTGATGCCAGTGTCCCTGCAGATGTTACTTCATTTGCTTCTGACTCAGTTACTATAATCACTGTGTCCATTGCTGTCTCCTATTCCTATATCTTTATTACCATCATCAAGATGCACGCCACAAAGTGTTGCCATAAAGCCTTCTCTACCTGCACCTCTCACCTCAATTCAGTTACTCTCTTCTATGGGACCATCATATTTATTTATGTGACGCCCAAGTCCAGCTACTCCACTGATCAAAAAGGTGATGTCTTGTCTACATGATGGGGATCCTCATGTTGAAACCCCTCATTTACAGCCTCAAGAATACTGAAATTAAGGGTGCTCTGAAGACACAGCTTGTTAAGAAAATGTTTTCTCAAAAGTAATTGTAAAGCTTTATATAACAGTGGCTGTCACCCAAGAGCAATGTGATTATAATCTCAGTTTTGGTTGTTAACCTTCTTGTTCCTCCTTTCTCCCCCACCTTCTCTTTACCCTAGTTTAAATAACTAATTTTTTTATTTTATTTGTATTTTTATATGTATCTTTGAGAATCTTATACAATATATTTTGATATTGTTTCCCCTTCTCCCCAACTACTCTCAGTCCTATATTTCCCTCTTCTACACATCCAGCCCCATATATTTTTTTGTCAAATAATACTTGTGCTGCCTGTATACACTTAGCTGTACTGGAATCCACTAAACCTTGGCTAGCCTACCAGGAGCCACTGACTAGTCTTCATGTGGCAGATATCATTTCCTAATAACTCCTCAATTAGGGATGAACTTTATAGACACATCTGATCCCAATGCTAATATTTTGTCTGGTTTGAGCTTGTACACACTGACACAACTACCACGAGTTTACATCTATAACCATTCCGCTTGTGTCCTCAAAACTATGCTTTTTTCGTAGTTATCTACTACTTCTCAGAGGCCCTTGTGGTCTTTTTACCCACTCTCTCTCAATGAATCTTGAGCTTGGAAAGTTGGAGATATGAATTAGTTGTTTCATTTAGAGCTGAGAATTTCAGTCTCTCATTCTCTACACATTGACAAGTTGTGTGTTAATTACTGTCTTCTGCAAAAAGAACCTATGCTGATAAGGATTGGGAGATGTACTAATTTATAAGTATAATGTTAAATCATTCCAATGTAGCTTAATACTATTTCCAGTCATCAGGATAATGGTGGTACACTCTTCCATAGGGCCTTTTACCATCCTAAATGGGATTTGGCCTTAACAGTAGTGATAAGTGTGGGTTTCATCTTGTGGAGCTAGTCTAAGTTAAAGTCAGTAGTGACATTTGTGCCACTATAGTACCAGTTGGCATGTCTTGCCACTTTGGTTAGCTTGTAGGTTTCACAAGACAAATTGCCTATACTACACATATGATATTTAAAATTATGGCCATATTATGTTATGCTTATTTTCAAATTTTAATTCATTCCATATACTTTAGAATAGAATCCAGATACTCTTCTATCTTCCATGAGTCTCTTCTTGTATTACCCTGACATGCTTTTTATTTCTTTAGATTATCAGGAGTTGTAAACTTGTTATTTTCCATTTGGAATCTTTTTCCCATTCTCCACACCTACAACACCTCCTCAATTTCCTGCTCAGATATCACTTGCCCTATGGGGATTTAATTTCTAGTTAACTCAAGCTAATACCATCCATCCCACCAATCATAGCAATTCTATTTATGCTTCTCTACCACATTCTAAGTTTTAAAATGTTGATGCTTTTTCTACTTTACCATATACTAAAATATCAATTCCATCACAATTTTATTTGGTAGCATATTTTTAGTGTATATTTGCTTTTATAATATAATAAACATTCAACATCTAGATGGAATGGATCCTTCAATGATGATACTGTGTCTACCAGTAAAGCAATTCAAATTTCTGACACAACATGTCAGAATGAATTTGGGGTCATGATGGTAGAGACCACTGGTTTTTGGTGCCCTTTTCCTGCTTTCTTGGTAACCTACCCTCAATCATGTTGAAAGAGAGCAAAAAACTTTCACAGATATATAAATTAATTATTCTTTTTTATCATTAACCTAATTTCTTAATTATCCAAGTGCAGCTAGTACTAATGTAAAATTCAGAAAACTGAATATAAAATTCAGTTGAACAACTTGACCTCAGAGATATAAATAATTCAGTGTTTATGGGGAGACTAATCTTTATGCTCAGGAATTTTGGGTTTATATAACTAAAGTTCTAAGGTCTAAATTCTAAGGTTATTGACTTTTTTATCAGTCTTGCTTAGTTCTATCCTAGGTCTCTGGGCTGTCCAGCCTCTAGGTTGCAGTGTCAGGAGTGGACTTTGTCCTATGGTATGTGTCTCAAGCTGGATCAGTCATCGGTTGACCATTCCCATGACTTCTGGCTAATCTACTCTTTCTGATGTGGTTTCTTACACCTCCATTGCCCTAAGCTTGCTTTTTATCTAGTCGTATTGTAACATTTTGTTTGTATACTCTATTTCTTTTGAAAAGTGCTATTCTACAATGCTGCTTGAGAAAAATACACCTTCCTTGCGCATAGTGCTTTTTGTTGTACCTTCTACATTTAAATTTAAGCATCAAAATTCCTCTAGAAAAGGAAACACATGGGTTTATATGATTTTGTAATAATTTGGAGTCATATGAGGATTTGAATATTTTGGTATCTACACAATGCCTCTTGCTTAATAAACGCTCAGTAGACAGTCAAGCTGAATTAAACTATCTCAAACAACACTAGGAGAAGATGTACCTCAGTGAAATGAAAGATGCTTGTCTGAAGAGAGAAAGCCTATCTTTCCCAGGTCACACACCTCTATATGACTATAGCACTTTCCTCCATAGCTAAGAAGTGGAATTTCATGCCAACTACCTAAAAGGGAAATACAGACTTTTGTACATTGCCTGATGGATAAATGTGATATTTGAGCATCAATGTGTGTCAATTCTTTCCCTATATTTTCTATTTTCTTTATGTTTGTTTATTTTTCATGTTAACTTTGTGTTTATCTATGTGTATGAATTCAGCTGATCAAACGTGGTGGTAAACACTTCTGCTCAGTGATCCATTTTCATGGCCTAATTTTATTTTCAGTGTTTTAAATAAGGCATTAAACTATGAAGAATGAAAACATGAAATTCCTATGCAGCACCTCATATTTTTTATGCATTTAATTTACCTTGTTTCTTTTCAGTCTTGCTTAGAATCTTTCATTGAAATGTACTGTATGGTTTGACTCAGTAGTGAAGTATGAATAATTTCCATTTGACTGGATACTTCAAAGTATCTCCAAGCCCTATTTTTTTTCACCTTATTGCACTGAGGAATAATATCTGGAGTCTGAATCAGTCTTTCTGGTGCCATAATCAGTTGTTACAGCATTTAATTTGAAGTCCCATATTATATTAAATTTGTCTCACTCTTTCCTAATAAAAATCATACATCTACAAAATATGGTCCTTTCCACAAGGAAAAAGTGTGCAGTATTGTCTGTGACAAATGTCCTTCTTTTGCCTGCAAGTTATACTTTACAGTTCTAGGCCCAAGAAAATATGACTGTGGAAAGGTGTTTGATTACAACTTCAAGATCCTATTATCTAAACATAAAAATGAATTTATAATGGGAAAAAGTCGAGTTTTCCAAGATTTACACTTTCCCCGGTGTTGGTATAACATAGACTATCTCTGCACATAGTTTCTCCAAAAGACTGATGCAGTGTATCATTGATCCAGTCCCTCACATCATTTTCAGTATCCAGGTCACTGTACTGAATATGGAGAGAGTGTAAACACAGTCGATGAAAGATAGAATCAACAGCCTTGAATACACACTGATTTGTATAAACTATTTGATCTCTTGCAGACCAGTGTCTCACTGATATTTCTCATCTGTGAATTAGGAGAAGATTTTAATGTCAGGTCAGCAGACTTATTGTAAAAATTAATTTTAGAAGTAGAGATATTAGAAGCCAGTTCTCAATGTTAATCTAATAACTACTTATGTACCTGAGTATGATAATCTAACTACCTCCTTAGATAAGTTACTTGTAAAATAAAACTAATGATGTCATTTCACTAGGTTATTGTTTTTGTATGTAGAATGAATTTAGAGCAATATGGCACACAGCAAAGGCAAACTGTTGTTTGGTATATGAATTTTGAAAAGGAAAATTTATTGACATCTGCAGGAATTCCATACTTAATACAAAAAATTTAAAGACTTTAAGATAACCTCTAAATGAACAAAGATTAAAAGTGAGATTTAGGAAAAAAAACAAGATGTAAATTTAAACACCCTGTGAGGGATGCTGAGAAAGACAAGTATAAATGAAATATTTATGTTTCTTCAAAGAACAGATTCTATGAATATATTCTTACAGTCGCCTTCCTCAGGGCCTCCTTTACATCTCTGTTCCTCAAACTATAGATGAGGGGGTTTAACATGGGGATCACCACTGTGTAGAACAGAGATATCACCCTGTTTTGCTTAGTTGAGTAACTGGATTTAGGCATCACATAAATGAAGGTAATGGTCCCATAGTAGAGAGTGACTGCAGTGAGGTGGGAGGTGCAGGTGGAGAAGGCCTTGTGGCGGCCTTCCGTTGAGCACATCTTCAGGATGGTGATGAGGATGTAGATGTAGGAGATGGCTATGACAAACACTGTCACTACAATGATGGATCCAGCAGAGATGGAGGGGATTATTCCAATAATGGAGACATCTGAACAGGAAAGTTTCAACAAAGGGGAGAAGTCACAGAAAAAGTGATCTATTTGATTTGCTCCACAGAAGGATATACTTAACAAGCAACCTGTAAATGTCCAAGCATTCACACAGCCACCCACATAGGAAGCCCCAACCAAGAGAAAACAGATCTGGGGAGACATATGTGTAGAGTAGAGTAGGGGTGAGCAGATAGCTACATATCGATCATAGGCCATGGCAGCCAGCAGGAAGCACTCAGCTGTCCCAAAAGTCACAACAGAACAGAGTTGGGCTTCACAGCCATGCACAGGAAGGGCTGTTCCATGCACAATAAATCCTATGAGCATTACAGGTGTAACTGATGTGGAGTAGCCAATGTCAACAAAAGCCAGATGGCTAAGGAACAGGTACATGGGGGTATGGAGTTGAGGACAATTTCTTACTAAATTAATTATGCTGATATTTCCTACTAAAGTGACAATGTATATTCCAAGAAAAAGCACAAAGAAGATGACACAAAGTATAGGATCATCTGTTAACCCCAAAAGGATGAATTCTGTCACTTTTGAGTAGTTTCCAGGTTTCATTTTCTTTGTGAGTTGTCCCTGAGGAAATGAAATGTTTATATGTTTAATATGCTCCTTCCATACAGTCCAGGTCGCATATGACTATTCCCTAGACTCAATTAGGTCTTCTTTATCCCAACCTTCACTTACTAAGGGTTCTTATCATAATTGAAGGTTTTATTTCTTTGCATATTGTACCTCACTCTCTGACATGTCATATGATATCTATTGAAGGTGCTTTGCCAGCCTTCTATTACAGGCAGAACTGTTTCCCAAGGTCCAAATCCATTTCCTATGACATACTGGGATTCTCCTCATGCTCCATGACACATTGAAATCCTAGACACACCTCACTACCTTTCTTCTCATCCATCCTATTTTGCAACCACTCCTCCTGTAATGTATTTAAGGAATGATTTTAATTGTATCTGAAATTTGGCAGACTTTCCGACCTGTATCAAAAATTAGGAATTTGCCACATTTCTCTTCAAGGTCTGTTCCTTCCAGATGTAAATTAAAATGGCA
This sequence comes from Ondatra zibethicus, assembly GCA_004026605.1. Lineage (NCBI taxonomy): Eukaryota > Metazoa > Chordata > Mammalia > Rodentia > Cricetidae > Ondatra > Ondatra zibethicus. The sequence goes on along the minus strand of PVIU01013422.1, from coordinate 43,144 downwards.
TTAACACATTATAAGTAAACAATTTGATAATAGTATTTTAACTGTACATTTTCATATAAAAATCCTGTGACATCATGACTAATTATAAACAAGTTTTGAGAATGGTCTGATGAAACACTACATAGATATTAATTTTGTGATTATTATTCAATTCAATTTAATGGTGACAATTTGATGAATGGTTATCAATTCCTTTTGTATCTTCACCTGCTCTCAGCTTTTTCTCTCAGAACTAGGAACACTATTATATAAAAGAAGCCTCAGTTTGCATAATAATATTATTTTCTTCTACTTTTTTTAAGGCAATAATTCAAAAGAAGTATGTATGTTCAAAGTTAAGTTTATTTTTCTGACATGAAGTAATGAAAATGTTAAACCAATTTGCTAAGTTTCGCTCATTGATGCATTTTTATTAGAGTTCCATGCCTTCCCTGTTTAGTCACTTCATTGTGACAAACACAAAATTCTAGTGTTTTGAAGCAGTCCTAAGACAGCACAAACAACAATAAATAAGTTATCATTATTCAGAAAAGAAAAAATCCCTGCTAAAACAGCTATACTAAAACCTCAATGAAAATTTAAAAAATTGATGTGAAATTCACAGAATAAAAAATAATTCTAAACCATTTCAGTCAAATATGTGGCTTATGGGTTAAAAGTGCTTTATTGATCTTTTAGAAGACTTGGGTTCCATTCCCAGAAACCACATCTGTAACTCCTCTTCCAGGGGCTCCAAGGTCTTCTTCTGACCTCATGTGATGCACATACACACGTGCAGAAAAAATACTCTTGCACATAAAATAATACAAATCTTTAAACTTTTAATAAAAGTATTTTAATTAGGAAGTTTTCAGTGCAAGAATTTTAATTTATTCACACCTCTAATTTTAATTAGTTCAACTACATAATTATACTTTCCAGTAAAATCTATTGATTACAAATTCTATCAGCTTGTGTTTTCTTTCATCTAATAAAAAGTTTATAGTTTGGGGAAGGTCAGGAAGAATCACCACGATAAATCCTAGAGATTGATGTGCAGGATTTGGTCAGGTGGGGAGGTTGGATACAGTATTAAATGCTTAATTTTCAAAACACTCACAATTCAAGAGTTATTTTAATTTGGGGTCATATATAAATGTGTCTCCATTTAGATTATTACACTCAAGTTAATATTACTAATAAAATGATTCCCATCTTCTGAATCAGCTTCACAGCAGAAATACTGCACCAAACACATCAAACCGAGAACACCATAATCCTTCCTCAGTTACATCTTGAAATGCACCTCACTGCTAAGTTGCGATATATGTTTTCTCGCCATTCTATTTCCTTCAAAAATTGTGTGTGAGAGAGAGACCTGATATTTTTGAAGGGAAATGGAAAAGAAGTGGATCTCAGGGAAGTGAGGGAGACAGTGAGGAGTGGCAGAAGGAGAAACTGGTGAGGATGTAATGTCTGAGAGAATTAAAAAACCCAAAAGAATTGTGATACTATGATGCCCAGTTTCTACCTAAGGCTCTTAGTTACAGCAGTAATAAAGATGTGACTTCATTCTAACAGAATTGTTGCAGCTCTTAACAATTTTAAAATAAGCTGGGCAGTGGTGTCAGACGCCTTTAATCCCAACACTCGGGAGGCAAAGGCAGTCGGAGCTCTGTGAATTCAGGGCCAGTCTGGTCTACAAGATATAGTTTCAGGATAGGCTCCAAATCTACAGAGAAACCTTGTCTTGAAAAACCAAAAAAAAAAATTACCAGAAATATCAAACATTAAGTTATTAAGTAGCATGAGAATGTATTAATTCCTTAAATGTTTTCAAATGTTTTCTTTATAGCTAGTAATAATATTGTTCCTCTGATAAACGGACTGAGGTCTTGAACTGGGGAATTGTAAAATGCAGTGAATCAACAGCTGCTGTCCATTCAAGAATGTATGCCATCTCTTAACTGATAACCCTTCCTTAGATATTTTCAAATTATTTTAATAACAGGCACCTTACATTCCTTGATACTCTATCATATATAAAGCTATTTTAAATGTTATCAATTTTGCATAATGATTTCAATGGTACAAATCATTCATTTTTCCATATGAAATCCTTAAATGTTTGACTGCCCATACAGTGCAATTTTGTTGTAAAATTAAAAGAATTGTTTTACAAAATTAAAAGAAATACAATCTATACAATTTCCAGAGGTATTTGATCATATGACATGATTAAGCAACTTCTAAATTTAAATAGATATAAAATTGATGGACTTTGAACTATTCGTTATTTTAATGAGATGTATTAGTTAATTCAATACTTAGGAAGATTTTCAACATAAATCTAAAGAAAAGCAGGAAAAACAAAGTCTGATATTTCCTTTGTTCCTAACTATGAACCCCTTATAGGTTTTGCCCCCCTTTCTCTCTCCATTGGAAACTGAAAGTATAGAGTTCTCATTGGCAAACTTGCTGGTCGAATGAGGTCAACAACTGTGACCCTGTATCCTTTTCCTGGACTCATCAGCCACCTGTGTAGATAAGTAGAGTACAGAGGTGTGAACCAAATCCAACCAACATCTGCTTTTTTTTTCCTTCGATTCCCTTTTCATAGTCTTTAGTGCTCAAATGTAGCCAGGGTTTTATCACAGACCAACCCACTTTACCTTGGGCACCCTTGGAAGAATGATCCAGGTGAGTCAGACTAACCATTGTACAGTGACTCTTGCATGAACAGGCTTTCTGCAGGAATCAAGAACTAAAACTAGTGAAGTAGTTCTGTTACTTTGAAATTCTTTTTTAACTAATAAGGTTCACACATTTCATACTTACCTTTTAGAAATAGAACTGTTGATGCTGAATTTCAAAGAAGGGTGTTTGAAGTAGACACATCCCATTTATTCTTATAGTTGAAAACTCTACCCTAGAAACCACTGGCTGCAACACCTGATGAAGAAACATACTTACACACATGTGGGGAGGATGATGGCAGGAGCCTGTGTGATGGTGGGGGAGAAGAGAAGGTTAATGTCAACATGGCAGTCTCTAGGGCTACTGTTATTTGTCCCTTTGAGATGAACGTCCATGGGCTTGTTGTACATAAATGACTTAAGGAACCAGGTGGCTCATTATGGCCTCTCTCTAGAACTTGTTTAATATTTACCACAGCAAAATATAACAAATTTGTAACAAAAGTAAGCTCCACATTTACCTTGACTCTAATTCCAACTCTTCAATATGTATTTAAGGATAAGGATTTTATATTGCCATCTTTAACATATGCCATTATGTATCTTGGAAAAATTGCATGCCAGTTGAGTTTTAAATAACAAAACTTTAAAAAAGACCATTTTCATTATCAAATCAGAAGGAAGAACATGAATACATTGAAAATGAAATAAAGACTAAGATTACAAGAGGTTTGAATGTCTTCTAGAATGGAACAGTGTGAGAGTGTCACCTCATGAGCAGTTGATGTGGGATTCTTCTCTGTATGCTGTGAATATGTTTTATTACCATTGGTTAATAAAGAAGCTGTTTTGGCCAATGGCTTAGCAGAGTAAAGAAAGATGGAAAATCTGAACAGAGATATATAGAGAGAGTAGGCGCAGTCAAAGAGAAACCATGCAGCTGCTGAAGGAGAAAGATGCCTGCTGGAAACTTACCTTATCAGTAGGCCACAATCTCATGATGATACACAGATTAATAAAAACGGGTTAATTCAAGATATAAGAGTTAGCTACAAATACACTTGAGTCATTGGCCAAACATTTTTTATAATTAATATAGTTTCTGTGTGAATATTCGGGTCTGAGCAGTCAGGAAACAAATGAACAGTCTCCGCCTAGAAATGGCACACCAACGTGGGGACACTAAATCCACATAAAAACTAAGAAAGTTTGGGAAAGAATTCTAGACACAAAAGAGCAGAGTTAAGCACAACTTCTTGGTAACCATATTTTTTTCAGATAGACTCTGTTTACTGGCAGCAAACAGAGGCACGGTTCCTTTAAGAGAGGTCTTCCTGAATCAGTGTTAATGGCAAAACTTTCATGGCTTCTTTAAGAAATGACATCCTAGTTCATGCTGGCAGAAAAAATTCTGGTTCTTTCAGGAGATCCTGTACTTAAACAGGATTTGTGATCAGAGTGCTACAAGTTGCTTAATGGCAATATTTACTCCCTGGGTCCCTGGAGCTTGGGCAACGAGCATGGCTAGCAGAGGCAGTGAACATACCTCCACCATCTTGGACTGCTCAGAGCAAGGAGCCATGACTGCACAGTTGGTCCTAGCTATGTCTGCTTAGTATTTTCTAAATAAAAAATTGCTCCTGGTTAGAAAATGATTACATATATGCAATAAAGACAGATTAAGATGAAAAAGACCTCTGAATGTGTCACAGTGTTGGATAAATGTATGTAGACTTGGGAAAGAGAGGAAAAAGAGTATAGACAGTTATAAGAAAAAGTAAATAGCTTTAAAAAGCAAAACAAAGTCTTTAAAGAGACAAAGTAAGACAGTCATAGATTAAAGGAGTAAAAAAATAAGCTACATAAAGATTGAATATACACAGAGAGTTTGAATTATGTATATTGTGTTTTCTGCATTTTTTTGATTGCAGAGAGATAATGGATTTTGGAGGACTGCCAAGCTAAACCAACACATATATTTTAAAGGTATTTTGACTTCAAAATTTGAGTCTAAAGATATGTTACTTTGGAAAAGAGGTTCTGCTTTTGTTTCCATAGATGGTGGGAACCTGTGGATTCCTTCCAGGCTGATGTGATTTGATAAAATAAGACCCCCAAAAAATCCAGGTGGGAAATCTGAACACAGATATATATAGAGAGAGAGTAGACAGAGTCAAAGAGATGCCATATAGCTGCTGGAAGAAAAAGATGCCTGCAGGAACCTTACCTTACTGGTAGACCACAACCTCATGTTGATACACAGATCAATAGAAATGGGTTAATTTGAGATGTAAGATGTACATAAAAATATGCCTGAGTCATTGGCTGAATAGTGTTGTAATTAATTTATTTTCTGTGTAATTATTTAGGTCTAAGCAGTTGGGAAATTAATGAGTAGTTTCCATTTACAAGCAGTGACCTAAGTGTAGATAAATCTTGGCAGATCCTCAACTCTTCAACACAAAGCTAAGTTTTATTCTGTTTCTCTTGCTAATCCTGAATAAGAAGCTCTTTCATCATCATTTCTGAAGGAGTGTGTTTAAAACCACCACAGTAGTTGGAAGTAATATCCCTCACACCTCCCTTTTTGATGATAATTGTGCAAAGCATTTTATACATACTGAACCTGAAAAACAACTTTAGGATACAAATGCTTTCATTACTATTATTTTTTTAAACTTGAAAGAACTGTGATTTTCCCACTTCCAGTGCTGTCCATTAACTCTCCACATTAATATTGACCTTATTATCCGAAGACAAAAGTCCCCTAGTTAGTACAGATATGCTCACCTTATATGCAAGTGCAGGGAAGCAGCCTAAGATAAGAGAAACTAGAATTCTGTGCATACTCATTTGTTTCTTAATGACCAGATAGAAAGTGCTTTCTGAGATTCCAATATGTACCAGTATAATTTGGTTGATCCTGGTCCATCAGTGACCTGAGTTATACAATCAGAAAAATAGACTTTAAGGGAATGATGGGAATGTCTTACTTGCAAGAATGCATAAAGGAAATTTTATATATATATATTCACTACACTTTGGAATCATAAATCTCACTAAATGAAAAATATTAAGTTTCCTAATGATCCCTGTATATTACTATGTATAAGATACAGACTAATAAAAATATTAATATAATGTTAGGACAGTAAACTTAGTAATTCTTGGGAATCTTCATATTTTAGGTAAATTACTACAGTAGTAATGGAGATAAGTATGACAATCTATAAATGAATATTATAATACAAAGAACAATCATCTAAAAAAAGTAATGTGAAAATTTATGCCTAAAATGCCAATAGAAAAATTTGAGTAGATTCAAAAATTCAAGTAATTCATAAGAAGTGATAAAATGCAATAAAATTTAAAAACTTATAAAGAGAAGCAGTATCATATCTAGTGGCAAAATGGTGACTTATGTCCATCAATGTTTGGAGTAAAGATCACATGACTTACTCTTGCTGTTTTCACAAAACAGTAAAGGTATGTTCCAGGATTCATGAAAAATAATGAAGAATAATGAAAAAAATGTGGAAAAAAAGTCAAATTCCCTATTTTTGTGCTGTTTTACATGTAGTAAGTAGCAATAAAATTATAAAATATTTCATTATATTATTATGATAGAAATACAACATATATGTAAATAATTTATGTACCTCTAATTGTTAACACAGAAAAAGGTGTAAAACCTATTTAAGGAGAAATGTATGTACATCTATAAAATTCCTTACCAAAATTTTGAAGAGAAATTAAATAACATTTGTTTAAGTACAAAGAGATATACCATGTTTATGAACATTAAGTGCCAATATTATCTAAGTATCAATTCTCTAAAATTTCTCTATTTTAGGATACTCAGGTTCTAAGTCAACACCTACTCTTTGTATAAATCAACAAGATGATTTTGCTATCATGCACAAAGTAATTAGAATTAGTGATAAAATGAATAAAAGAGCAAAATCAGATAATTTGCTTCTTATAAATTAATGTGGACAGTATGACATTGGTGAAAGGATATATATGTATATAAATGGAACATAAAAGATGGTTCAAAAATGGTCTTACATGATCTGTATTATACTTGGTAGATTTAAGAGTTAATTAAATATTCTGACATAAATTGACTATGGATAAAACTCATATTTTCCCTAATATTTATAAATAGATATATAAACTCTGTTATGTTGAACATTGCTTTATAATAAAACTAATTCTTTTATTACATTCATTTCTTTATTATCTTCAGGGTACATCACAGCACAAAGGTAGAATTCCAAGGAAAACTTGGAGGAGTTAGTTCTTTCCTTCTACCATGTGATCTCAGGCACTGAAAGCAGGTTATCAAGCTGGATAGCAAGTGCATTTATCCATTCTGATATCTTTATAAATTTAAATATAAATCTAATAAAATTTTTCTTTCATGATACATTGCATCAGGAGTAGAAATATCACACTTACAACATTCTGTATAATGTAATATAATTCACTAGCACACTGATTTCTATGACTCCAAACAACCCTTGAAGGACCCTAAAAACATATGATGTTTTTCATGATGCACTACATCAGAGGGACACAGAGGTTCTATGTAGTCTTATCCTGCCCATACTGCCAGTGCAACACTATCAAAAATTTCATGAAAAATACGTTCAAACACAGAGATGCTTGATTTTTTCCACTGTATGGTGAATTTTGCAGTTGATTCTTTCATATATTATTTGCCATTGCTTCTTGTTGTTCTTCTTGTTCTTCTTCTTCTTGTTCTTCTTCTTCTTCTTGTTCTTCTTCTTGTTCTTTTTGTTCTTCTTGTTCTTGTTCTTCTTCTTCTCTCCTTTTTTCTTCCTTTTCTCCTTCTTCCTCTTCTTCTACTCTCTTTCTCCCTCTCCCTCCTCCTCCTCCTCCTTCTTCATCTTCTTCAGAAAGGACTTTGGATTACAATTCCAAAGAGACAATCTATTTTGACAGGGAAGGAATGGCAAGAGACAGGGTAGGCATGGGCAGGAGCAGAAAACTGACTGATCTCATTTCATCCACACTAAGAAAGACCCTTAACAAGAACAGGGGACAATACGTATCTCAAATACTTTCCCAGATGGTATACTTCTTACTGCAAGACTTCCCATCCTGAAGAATACAACCTTTCTAAACAGGTCCTTCAGCTAGGGATCAAGTAGCTTTCTTTTTGTGACTTGCTTAGTCTGGTTTCTTAAATAACCAAGGAAAACCTTCTCAACGATGGCAGGATGTACACTAAGCTGGATCCTCCCACATCAAACACTAATCAAGACAATACCCTCATAGAGTTAACACCAGGCCAGGCCCATGGAGGCATTTTTTAACTAAGACTCTTCCTTCCAAGATCTGTCTAGGTTTGTATCAGATTCATAAGAGCCAACAAGTACAGTGGCCCAATACATTTAATTATATTATCTTGCTTGAAGAATGGTGAGTGTGTTGCAGGGGATCTACTTGATTGGTCCCAGATGCTTAGCCCCAAAATAATCACACAGAAACCATATTATTTGCAATACTGTTTAACCAAAAGCCTAAGCATATTTTGACTAACTCATATCCTAAACTAACCCATCTCCATTAATCTGTGTATCACTACATGGCTGTGGCTTTTCAGCTAAATTCTGGCATCCATCTCTGGCAGGCTACATGGCTTCTCCATGACTCGGCCTTTTCTCTCCCAGCATTCAGCTTAGTTTTCCCCACCTAGTTCTGTTCTTCTATAGCTCTGCTATATTTACAGCATACAGGGGGGAATCCCATATCACCTCCCCTTTTCTCTTAAAATTAAAAGGAAAGTTTTAACTTTCCCATAGAAAAATTACATATAACAAAACAGATATCAAGCAAGAATTACAGTTACAATATTTATATCTAATTTATCTTTTATTATAACTAAGGAAAACTATAACTATAAATTCCTCAACTCCATCAAAGACTCCAGAAGGATATAATATTACCTAAGAAAACAGGAAGTACATTGTAAGCAATTTCCAAAACTCTAGAATTGACAGATACATCTTGGTGCCTGGACAGTCACCCAAATTTCTTTTGTACCATTAGGGCATCCATCTTCAGCCTACAGTTCCATAGTATCCAGCAGACTTTTCCATGAAGCAGTGAATTTCAAAGACAGTTTTGACTATATTAACAGTTTGTCAGTCACTTTCTTCTGTGTCCAGCAGAATGTCTAGCAGACTCTTTCATAAAGCAGGGACCCTGAAGGATCATCTAACCACTAGGCAAGTTCAGCAGTCATTTCTCTGAGGGTCCTGCATGTCCATTTCACATAGCATGCCATCAAGCAGTCCAGGCAAGAGCAGCTTTTTGCCAAAATGGCTAACAAACACCATAAGGAGGCTCAATGCCCATCTCCCTCTTGAAGTAGCTTAGTGCTGCCATGAACAGATGTGTCTCACTGTCATGAAATGTCCTAAATTCTCTTTTCTTAATTCTTAAAACACTTTAAATGCCATATTCTAAAGGTATCTAAAAGTTCTGAAGAATTTCTATCCTTCTGAAGTGCATTTCTGTATATCTAGGAAATCTAGCTAACATAACTACAAGTTCAACTATTATAGATGACTATTTATTTAATTATACATTGCATTTTAAAATGAGCTACACAAACACAACACCTTAGTCAAGATCAGAAATACATATACATATAACAAAACTGACCTTAAATTTGTAGCAATAAACCAAAATCTATACCAATGCAAATCTCTATAGCATATCCCCCTTTAAATGTAAACAAACATTTATAAACAATATTTGGGAAGATGGGCATAGTTCTCTCCAAACTGCTTCCTTCTGCTTATTGGGAGAAATAATTTTTAAGGGGTGTTCAAGGCAACCTTTCAGGGGATCTTTGTCCATCAAACTATATTAATCTGGAAGCAAACCACAGTTTCTCATCCTCTGTGGAAACAAGAGAAGAACCTCTTTTCCAAAGCAACATATTTTTAGACTCATATTTTGAATTCAAGATACCTTTAAAATATATATGTTGGTTTAACTTAGCAGTCTCCAGAATTAAATGTCTCTATGTAGTCAAAAAATTCAAAGGAAACACAATAACATAGACAATCCAGACTCTCTGTGTGTATTTCATCTTGGCTTGTTTTTACTCTATTACTTTTCAATATTTATTTTCTTGTCTTTACTCCTTTAATTTATGACTGTCTGTACTCTGTCTCTTTAAAGACTTAGGTTTATTATTTATTTTAAAACAATTTACTTCTTTTTGTAACTCTCTATACTTGTTTTCTTCTTTTTCCAAAGCCTACATACATTTATCCAACACTGTGACTCATTTAGAGGTCTTTTCCATCTGATTTTTTCTTTATTGTGTATCTATAATTATTTTCTGACCAGCACTGATTCTTAAAATGCTAAGACCTTCTAATGAACTTAATCAGTGCCATTGCTAGAGGAAATATGGCAATGCCTGCTTGCCACACCCACTACAGCATGGCAGAGCTGTTTGCTGCCTCTGAGAGCCATGCTCATAGCCCCGATTTTAGGCTTACAACCAGTCTATGATGCCATTAAGAAAGTTGTAGCAGGCTGTTTACAAACCCCATTTAAATGCTCCATAGCCAGATCTCTTGAAAGAGTAAGAGTTCATGCTGGCAGCACAGCCCAGAAAACTGCAGTTTCAAAACAGCACATCTTTTTTTCTGCTACCACTGAATCAGGAAAATGTTTCTTAAAGGAGCCATGCCTCTGCTTCCTTTAGCAAACAGAGTCCATCCAAGAAAATGCTGCTACCAAATCATGCTTAACTCTGTTCTTTTGTGTCTAGGATTCCTTTTTAAGCTTTCTCAGGTTTTTATGTAGATGTAGTTACCCATGTTGGAGTGCCAATTGTTGTAAGAAGGCCACTTGGTCATTGTGGCTGCTTGACAGCTCAGACCTAAAATAATCACACGGAAACTGTATTATTTAAAGCACTACTTGGCCCATTAGCTCTAGCTTTTTATTGGCTAACTCTTACATCTTAATTTAACCCATTTCTAGTAATCTGCATATTGCCACCTGGCTGTGGCTTACAGGTTAAAGTTCTGATGCCTCTCTCCAGCAGGGTTTCTCCTTGACTCTGCCTTTTTTAAACTGTTTTGTTATATGTAATTTTACTTTTTTAAAGTTAAAACCTTCCTTTTATTTTAACAGAAAATGGAGGTGATGTGTGATTCCCCTCTGTATGCTGTGTATACTATTGGTTAATAAAGAACTGTTTTGGGCCTGTGATAGGGTACAGCAGAGCTAGGTGGGGAAAAATAAACTGAATGCTGGAAAAAAGGAGGCAGAGTCAGGGAGAAGCCATGTAGCCCTTAAGGAGAGAGGCACCAGAACTTTACCTGGTAAGCCACGGCCACATGGCAATACACAGATTACTAGAAATAGGTTTAATTAAGATGTAAGAGCTAGCTGATAATAAGTTAGAGCTAATGGGCCAAGCAGTGTTTTAAATAATACAGTTTCTGTGTGATTATTTTGGGTCTGAGCTGCTGAGCAGCTGGAACAACCAAGCAGCCCTCTTACATCATGGGTGATTATTTACTGGAGGAAAACCAATTATTCTGTGGCTATACCACTGAAGAAAATCACATCCAGCAACTACAAATTGCCAATCATCTCTGATGAAATGGTGGAACATCTTAGACCCCTTCTTATCAGTGATGCAATGTTGACAAACCAAATCTTGGTCAGGTCTTGTACAGGTAACCACAAATGTAGTGAGTTTATAAGTACAATGGCTAATGACCTATCCAGACAACACATTTATGCTATAAATCTCATTGTTTGGCCCCTCCATTCTTTCTGCATCTTCCATGAAAATTCCTTTGAATGTATTTTGAATGGAGATAGAAATTAGAAAAAATAGGTTGATTTAATCCCTGAACTTGAAAAACTATACCAAGTTTGGAAAAATACTCACTCCCAGAGATTCCAGCTCTACTTTTGAGAACCTGTGGGTGTCACATTTGTCAATAGACTTTTTGCCCATGTTTACTTATTTTTCATGCAGATTCCAGCATTATATTCATTTTTTGGTTGTGATTTCCCCCTTTATTTAAAATAGATACAAATAATACATTTTGATTTTGTTTTTTCCCTTGTTCTTCTCCCATTTCTTCCTCCTGTTCCCTCCCATCTAGATCCACCACTTTGATTTAGAAAACAAACAAGCTTCTCAAGGACAGTGACTAAATAAAATAACATAAGACAAAAACTAACACATCAGAGTAGGACAATACAAACCACTAGAAGGAAAAGAGTCCAGAGGCTACAGGAAACAGTTACAGATGCATAACACACTCATTGACACACTCAGGATTACCATAAACACTAAACTGGATGCTAGGTGGTGGTGCTACACACCTTTAATCCCAGCACTTGGTAAACAGAGGCAGGTGGATCTCTGTGAGTTCAAGGCCAGGATGGTCTACAGATTGAGTTCCAGGACAGAATCCAAAGTTACACAGAGAAACCCTGTCTCAAAAAAACAAAACAACTAAACTGGAAGTTATAATATATAGGCAAAGGGCCTGTAAGATATAAAGAGAATATATAAAGTAAAAATAAAAACCAAGATAAAAGTTTTTAAAGAGAAAAACCCTGAGATGATATCAAGAGACAACCACCCCAAAGGTGCCACTGAGTTTGTTTTAGGTTGGCATCTATTGCTGGGCATGCAGCTTACCCTTAAGAGTTGTTTGTTTCCCCAGTAAGACTTCTTTGGAGGAAACTAAATTTTCATTTGCACATGGTTATCAATTGAATATTTCTTCTGAGATATGGATTGGAGTATGTATTCAATTTTCTTTTCAGTTCTAGAACCCCATCCTTTGCAGACTTATGTATGCCTTATGCACACTGCCTCAATCTCTGGAGTGTATCTGTGCATCAAACCTGATGATTTAGAAGGCTATCTTCTTGGTGTCCTCCATCACTTCTGGTTCTTATATTCTTTCTTTCTCATCTTCTTCAAGGTTTCCTGAGGAAATGGGGGTTGCCTTGGACTCACTGGCACAGGAAATGACTTTCTGAATAGAACATTAATGGAACAAGAACCTAGGTCAACAATTAAAAAGGAGATCTTGTGAAACTGAAAAGCATCTGTACAACAAAGGACATCATTATTCATACAAAGAGGCAGCCCAAAGAAAGAGAAAAGTTCTTCATCAATTTTATATCTTTTAGAGAATTAATATCTGAAATATCTAAAGAACTAAAAACATCTGAACAATAAAAAGACATAAAAAAACAATTTAAAAATAGAGTACAGAACTAAATAAAGAATTCTCAAAAGAAGAAACACAACTGGCTGAGCAACACTTAAAGAATGTTCAACATCCTTAGTCATCAAGGAAATGCAAATCAAAAGTACTTTGAAATTCATCTTATACCTCTCAGAATGTTCAAGATCAATATGATAACTCATGCTGCCAAGGATGTAGAATAGGAGAACAGTCATCTGATGTTGATGAGCATGAAAATTTGCACAACTTCTATGGAAACCAGTGTGGTAGTTTCTTGGGAAGCTTGGAATATTGCTACTTCAAGATCTAGTTATATTTGACATATACTCAGAATTCCACATTTTGTTACAGAGACACTTGCTCACTCATGTTCATCGCCTATTTATAATACCTGGAAATTGGAAACAGCCTAGATATCTATCAACAGGTAAATCATAAAACATATGGAAAATTTAGTCTATTTATAAAATACAATATTTTTCTCTTAAAAACAAAATAAAGAACTTCTCAGGTAAATAGATGGAGATAGAAAAAAATCACCTTGGTTACTTAACCTAGATCCAAAAGGGCAAATGTACGGTGTATCCTCTTACTTGTGAGTGTTAGATGCTTCATTAGGTATGCTACTATCTGAATAACAACAGAGATTTGGTATCAGGTAAGAAATTATTGGGGGAGGAAAAATTCTCTCAAGGAAATGGAAATGGAATATCTGGTTAGAGAGAAAAGGAGGGAGGCTGGAATGGAAGGGTAAAATGGGGATGGGGAGAGAAGAAAAGAGGTTAGGAGAGGAATGCAGGAGGGACAATTAACACTAAGGGTCATTTGAAAGGGCATATGAAAATCCACTACAATAGAAGCATCTTCAAATATATATACATAAGAAAAAAATCTAAATGGAGTCACCAAATAACAGGGTGGTAAAGCTGCAATTAGACATTTATCATCACCAAGTGAAAACTCCAGTGTCAGAAATGGATTATATCTAATTGAGTTGCTGGCCAAAAGGTCTCCATGGAAACCCACAAGCAACCAAGACTGCTGGTTGTTCTTCACAAACTGATGTTAAGGTCATATTGCTTAAAAGAAACTTACATATCTTATTGTACATGAAGAAGTCAAGCTGGTGCATAATTAGAGTTAACTAGTCACTAACTAGTTACTAGTGTTAATGGTACTGAATACTACTCTGGACACCAGAAAAAAAGATAGATATGAACACATCTATTTGAACCCTTCAAATCTATAATGGTGACCTGCCTGCTTAATATGCTGGTGCAACAGTGGCATATACATCATGGGAATAACCAACCACTATCTTATTGTATTTGTGGTCAACTCAATGAGACAGAAAACATGCCTGGCATTGGATGTCAAGGATATAAAACTAGATAGTCTGTGAACCTAAGCAAAAACTAAATACAATTGTTCTGTTGAAAGAACGTATCAATAAAATTACTCCTAATGAACTTTCAGTATATCCATAGATCAGTATCTCAAAGGAAGAGAAGTTTCTTCTTTTGGAAGAAGTGAACTAATACAGAGCCCCACAAATAAACAACAGACAGAGAGTGAGAAACCTTTGAACACACAGTCTTAAATTGGATGTCCCAGTCAAATGTCTCCTGTCAGGGATCTGAGAACTATGCAGAGGAGGAAGCTGAAACCAAGAAAACGGTGTCTTCCAGACACTGAAGGATTAGTGCACATATTAATCCACAGTGACTGTGGCAGCATGCATAAAGCTTCACCAGGTCAAAACTAGTTGAAGTCTCTTTGCTGATATTAGTAAACATACATGGTATCAAGAAGCTTTCTCCAATTAACAACCTCTTGAAAAAGAAAACTTAGTTTCTTCAAAGAAGTCTCACTAGGTATACAAAACACACTCCAGGCTGCTGGAGGTCTTGTTCCAGAAGGGTGTGTTGACCTTGGAAGGATGTATGGCATGGGCACAATGAAGAAATTGTGACCACCTCTTGACATTCAAGCAAATGACCCTGGATAGATAGCCTGAGCCATCTGTATTTATACACTTTCAATGGTTTGCGTGAACAGTTTTACAAGCAGATTTTACTTTCTAAGTTTCTAAAAATGGTTACAATGGTTACCAGTTTGTTTCTTGCCCATTTCCCTTTCTCTCTCCCAACTCTCCTACCAGTAGCCATTACCTTTTTTATCTATATTTCTACTGTCAGAAGTATAATCAGTTTTGCAAGCTACAAAGGAACTTTTCTAACTTTGCATACTTGCAGGTAGAACAGCGTGCCCAGTTGGGCACATGTGGTTAAAGCGTCATGTAAATTATGATACAATTTTGTCTCTTGTGGTTATATTTATATCTGAACCATCCAATAGGACCCAGGTTCTTACAATCTCCTCATCAGTAAAAGTTGAATCAACGCATTCTACATTTTGTACTACTCTATCTCCACTAGGGGCATACTAGGATTTTCCATTTTAACCAATGAGCAACATAACCTGGAGACTTACTCTTAATAGTCAGCAATGCTTATCCTTTGTCCTTATGTCTGTCTCTATTAACTTCTTAGGGTATTGGCTCAGCTATGAAAAATGTGGATTTCTATGATTTTGCTTCATTCCCTGTTCCTTGATTATGCCCATTATTTCCTGATAACATCTATTTAATAACATTTCTTTAAAACACTTGTGGCTAAAAATCACTCTTTCCAGAACATTTATGCAAATGTACAATAGTTAACTTCCTTGGTTCAAGACAGCAATATGACTACCATAGTAAAATTCATGAGAGCATGTAGCAAACATGCTCCTGGAATGATGCCTAGAATTATGTGGCAAGTTGTCCACAGGTTTTTGCCAAAAGGTTCAGGCTCTCCAGGGTCTTGTTGCAAGGAGGGTTATCAAGCTATTCCCAGACCTTGTTCCCCAAAGAAGTTACATGACTCCTGCTATCAGGATAAGCTCCACGCCCAGTAGTAAATGGCCAACTTGAATTCAAAAGTGTTTTTGAAGTTAGTTTTTTTTTTCCTTTTTTATTGATTGTTGGGAATTTTTATCTTCTGCTTAAGTACTACAATTTCCAAATTTGTGTTTTTGTGGTGTATCTGTGTGTGTATGAATTTTTATGCTCTTTCTTTGTTTCTTTTTGTTCATTTTATTCTATACTTATTTGTCATTTTTATTTGTCTGTTTTTTAAGGAAGAGAGACAAAGAAGGTTTGGAGTTGGAAGTGTAGGAAGGTTGAGGGAACCTGAGAGATGAGGGTCAAGAACATGTAGAATGCATTTGTGAAAATAATGCAGTCTGTGAGTCCAGCTTCTAGAGTTGCACCAGGTTGCAACAATAATGCCTTCAAAGCAGTGAAGACTTAAAAGCATTGCTTATTTATGTTAAATAAAAGACTCACATACATGATCTGAGGATCTTGCTCTTTTTATTTCCAGCTCTCATTCTCTGTTCTAGTTCTCGAATTCTCTGCTCTAATTTATTTCATTCTCATTGTGGCTCTCATTCTCTCATTCTAATTATCTTTTTCAGATAGTTTACATATATACACAAACTTCTCCTATTAAAAAAAGGTTACAGAAACTTCTTCTCAGGGTCACAATGCATTCCTTGAGAAAGCAATAAGAAGTGGAGCTGACAAGGGGTGGCATTGAAAAGCATCCCAAGCCTAAAGATACATTTTCACATCCTGCATGCAGCTGCAGAGCACAAGGAAGGAAGTGTTGGCAGAGAATGCTAGTTCATTTCCTGACCACCCTGACTCAAAATAATCACACAGAAATGATATTATTTGCAGTACTGTTTATGGTTATGTAAGACAAGCCATTTTCGATAGTCCTGGCCATCTGTGAAGCCCTTCCCATGGTGATTGGTATAAAGTTGTTTCCCTCCAGACCTGGTTAATTGATTAATTACTTTCTCCTGTTACCCACATAAATTTCATGGCTTAAACAGTTAGTTATTTGAGCCTAGGGGTCTGTACTAGAAACTGAGGTTAGAGAGTCTTGCAAAGCATTAATTGCTTAGGGAGTCTTGCCAGTTCTGTTGGCTATGCATTATCAACTGGGCCTGGCAACAGAAGCTGGCAAGTTATTTAGGTCACTCTGTGTCTAAAATACTTTGACTCAACAAACTAGATATCTGTACCTCTACCCTTTAGTATTATGTGTGAAAAATTTAACTTGTAATCCATGCACAGAGATACTCAGTCCAGACTTGTTCTTTGGTAAGAGTGAGGTATTCAAGTCTTCCACTATTTATGTGTGTGGTTTGACATATGATTTAAGCTTTAGTAGTATTTCTCTTTACAAATGTGGGCATCTTTGTATTTGGGGAATAAATGTTCAGAATTGAGACTTCATATTGATGTACTTTTCCTTTGATGAATATGAAATGTCTTTCTTCATCTCTTTTGGTTAATTTTAGTTTAAAATCTATTTTATTAGATATTAGGATAGCTACACTAGCTTGTTTTTAGGTCCTGATGTGGGATTCCCCTCTGTATGCTAGGAATATGTTTTATTAGCATTGTTTAATAGAAAAGCTGCTTTGGCCTATGGCAGAGCACAATATAACAAGGTGAGAAATCCAAACCGAGATAGAGGAGGAAAGGAGGCAGAGTTATGCCGATGCCATGTAGCTGCTGATGAGAAGAACACCAGAAACTTACTGGTAAGATAAGAAAAAAAAAGACACTGCCTCATGGTGATACACAGACTAATAGAAATTTGGTTAATTTAAGATGTAAGAGATAGCTAGGAATATGCCTGTGGCGTTGGCTAAAGAGTGTTGTAATTAATATTATTTCTATGTGATTATTTGGGTCTGGTCAGGTGGGAAACAAAAGAGCCATCTTGGTTTACAAGTTCCATTTGATTGGAAAATCTTGTGGTATTTCTTGTATGCAACAGAAGTATGAATTCTGATTTCATATCCATTCTGATAGCCTCTATCTTTGTAGATATTATTTGAGTCCATTTATATTAAGGAATATTAATGACCAGTGATTGCTTATTCCTGCTATTTTTTTGGTTTTGTTGATGATGGCAGCTGTGTGTGTGTGTGTGTGTGTGTGTGTGTGTGTGTCCCTTCTTAGAGTTTTGCTGGTGTGAGATTATCTACTGCCTGTATTTTTGTGGGTGCATCTAACTTCTTTGTTTTGAAGTTTTTCTTCTATACTTTCTATAAGGCTTTATTTGTGGAAAAGTGTAGTTAAATATGGTTTTGTCATGGAATATTTTGCTTTCTCCACATATGGCGATTGGAAGTTTTGCTGGGTATAGTCTAGGCTTGCATCTGTGATCTCTTAGTGTCTGCAGCATATCTGACCAGGACCTTCTGACTTTAAAATCTCCATTGAGAATTTGGGTGTAATTCTGATAGGTTTCCCTTTGCATATGTTGAGGACAAGCCCCAACAGAAAAATATTTCTTACCAGCATAGAGGCATGGAAAAAATGAAGACACAATTCACACTTGGGAGGGAGTTTCAGGGATTATTCAGATCCCCAAATCACCCATTTTTCAAACAGCTTTTATATCAATGTAAACTGGGGGAGATGGTAACAAAAAAAGCTTTGTTAACATTCTGTTTCCTAGGTAGCAGGAATGACTCAAGTCACATTATATTTATGTCCACTTGGTCACATAGGCTGAAAACACCTCTTCCTCAGGTGACCTCATAGTTACAATGGAAATGAACAGAATTAAATTAGCATATCCTGACACCACAGAATGGCTTTACTTCAAAAGAGCCAGGCCACCTCCTCCTGTGTGGAAGGTGCAAATTGTGCCTGTAAGTCACTCAGATTCTCTGACAGCCAGGCAATGTGGAATATGGGCCTGCATTTTTGGCCCCTACAATTCCTCCCTTCCTATAAATTTTAATAAAGCCTTTATTTCCACAATAGGACAGATGATTGTATCTGCCTTAGGCAAAGATTTCCTTAACCTGTCATCGGAACAGGCATTCTAATTATGCAAGCCACTGTCTTAGGCATCTGGGAGGAAGAAGCTTCAAACCTGTTTCTGATTGCCAACCTCTACGAATAAAAGAGATTAAGGGAGAGAAATAACTTTGAGCTCTGTGTCTCAGAGCCAAAATTTCTTGTCAAGAGAGTTCATAACATTTTATGCATAATCATGCTCCTAAAGGCTATAGTCTCCTACTTAAAGAAGAGGAGGATCACCTGGATTAGAAATGTTCTCTTCAGCTGGTCTAGAACACCTCTTAACAATTTATGCTATATCAAAATCTAAAATTCTTAACAAATGTGTCTAATCCAAGCATTCACAGGATGCATCAAACTTTTCTTAACATCTTATAAGCAGTTACAAACATTACCAAGTCAATACCATAATTCTAGAATGAGAATTAACAATAAATTCACAATTTGACATATAACTATTCTCTTAAATCCATTCTAATCAAAAGATAAGAAAGTTTATTTTTCTGATGGGTGAGAGTCCAATGGCATTGCTGTTATTAAATAACAGTCCCAGTCTCTGAGCAGCAGTCATACCCTTAGGCTACTCTTCTCAAATGTGAAGAGGGGCTTCAGTCACTCCTTATTTTGAGTCTTTCTTTCCTGAGGAGAAAGTTTATGTCTTATTTTTCAGGTCCAATATTTTAATCAAAACAAGTTCTGTGTCCCAAAGATTAAAACAGTCAAATGTTCATTATGTGTTTCTAGTCTCGCTCCAAGGTAAACAGGATTCAGATTGCAAGCAAATTGTAGTCATTGTGGCAGGACCTCAGTGGTTGTGTGGGTCTTGAGTGTCTGGAAACAGCCCAGTGTCCCGCATTGCAGAGTGGCAGCAGCATGTCAGGCACTCAAGTCTGTGAGGGTGGGGAAAGCTGGACCATGGGTTCTCATTCCAACTCCTCTCTGGGGGCATTATTGGCTATGATGTCATCAAGACAGCCACTACTTTCCTGTAGATAAACTCATCTCATTCAGCTTTATTTTCTTCCTGTGATAAAAAGCACAAACACATCCTCAACCCCAAGTTAATACAGGGTTGGGTTTTATCTTATAATCCAGTGCAAGGGGTTTTTCACGTCGTCTTTGCAAAGGTTGCCTTGGTGCCATCATGGCAAAATCTCTCTACAGCCTTTATCCTTTCAAGTTGTTTTCAAGGAGCCCTGTGCACACTCCACAGTTACTTTTTATCTTTAATAGTATATGCAGCTTATCCATTGGAAGAGCCATCTGTAAAATATAGCATAACACCCTTTAAGGGATTTTTTGCTATAACATTAGGAAAATGAATATAGTGTGAATTGCAGCAATGATCAGTTTGGAAAAGATTATTAACCTGGCCTTTAAATTGAGCAAATGCAATTGCCCGAGAACCACTACTTTAAAATTACCACTTAATCTGTGGTTTAGTATAAGAAACATTGATCATAGCCACTTCCTTGCCAAAATATCTCCTAGATTCCATACTGCTCTTCTGTATTAAATTACAATTTTGAGTAAATTTAATATGAGATGGGGAATGTGAGGGATGAGAATCAGAAATTTAAGTTTGCCCTTGAAGGAGATCTGATCAATAGACACTGATAGAGTCTCAGAACAAGCAAGGCAAACAAGTCTTGTACAGATTCCACTCATAATAGGATAGAAAAGTTTAGTCCTGGAACTTGGATCTAATATGGTCAAGAACTAGTGGTATGTTAGGACTAATTGAGTCAATGAATAGACAATTCTTAATTATCCCTGTCAAGCACAGAGAAAATTATTGATCTGCTGAAAGGAATCCTAGGTTACTAAACAGAGAAGCAAAAGACAGAGTACAACAGAAACAAAACCACTAGGATTTAATGTATATAATTTAATCAACATACACAGTAGTATTACTTTCCCTGAAAAGTTAAGGGACAGCTGAAATGTATACAGCAGCAGAGGATGAAAACTGAAATCAAATGGAGCATCATAGCTGGAAAGTTCGCCATCCAACACTTACAGAAGGCATTTCTCTTTGAAGTGCACTTTCCTCTGGTTTTAGACTGTGTTTTCAGTGGCAGTCCAGGCTGAGGAGCAGCCCGGATAAGAGCCCTGTGACTTTCTGGAGTAGGATATGTTAAAACGCTGTCAGATATTTTCCAATGATCCCTGTAAGGGTTGTTTAGACTTTTAAAAATTTCTGTACTCAGGGAATCAGACAGTATACAGCAGAGCTTCGGTGAAGGTGGTTTGAAAGTTGGTCATTGCTCTGTGGTCAGCTACTTACATCAAGGGCATTAAAGATAGAGTGAATGACTCCAAAAAATTAGGATTAATAAGAGTCAGACTGGCTTTTCAGATTGAAGAACACTGTTTCTATTATCTTCCACCACAAAATAAAAGCCAAAACCTGGTTGAGGTATGAATTGTCTGACACCAAATCTTACCTGATGACCACTCACATGTCTTTTTACTCACAGCTTTGTATATAACAGTATTTAACACTTTAACTGTAAGATTTATGTGTGTTTATAAAGTTTTTATTTCACAAGGTACCTATTTCACAAGGTACCTAAGGAAGTGTATTATATCAATCACTATAAACCACTACACAGATATAAAGATTTTGAACAAAAGAAGAAAATGTTGTGGTGTGGGAAGTCCTTCTGTATATGTGTTGCTTTTATTGGTTAATGAATAAAGAAACTGTCCTGGCCAATGGCTTAACAGAACATAGCCAGGCTGGAAGAGATATATATGGTGAGAAGGCAGAGTCAGTGAGACACCATGTAGCTGCCACCTGAAGCCCACCGAACTTTGTCAGTAGGCCATGACCTCATGGTGATGCACAGATTAATGGAAATGGGTTAGTTTAGGATATGAGTAAGTCAGAAATATGTTTAAACTATTGGCCAAACAGTATTACAAATAATATAGTTTCTAAGTGATTATTTCAGGGCTGAGCAGCCAGGAATGAATGAACTGCCTTCCTCCAACAACAAATTGGTGCTCAATGTGGTTGAATATATCCACGTAAAACCTGAGAAAGCTTAAAAAGTAATTTTAGACACATACAAAAAGAGTTAAGCGTAGGTTTTTTTTTTTTTGTAGCCAGCATGTTGCTTATGGAATGCTGCAGCTCCTTTTAGAGAGGTCTTTCTGATTCAGCAGTAGCAGAAAAGAAAACCACATGGTTTCATAGCAGAAGCTTCCTCAGCTATGCTGCTAGCTCAACCTCTGTCTCTTTCAGAAGGCTGAGCATTTAAATGGGGTGGGGCTCATGAGCAGCATCTTACAAGCTGCTTAATGGCTCAACATAGACCTGCTGCATACTTGTAACTAGGGCAGTATGCGAGGCTTGCAGAGGCAGTGAACATGATTCCTCCATGTTCAACTGGGCAGAGCCAAAAGGCAAAGCAGCCTTAGTCCTAATCGTGCCCCTGATTAGCTTTTAAAGAAGTGTTTAGCATTTTAAGAAGAGCTCCTGAGCAGAAAAGCATTTCAGATACACAAGTCAGACATAAACAACCTCTAAATGAGACACAGTGGGTTTAAAACATGTACATAGGCTTGGGAGAAAGAAGAAATAGTAAAGAGACAGTAAATATAATATAAAAGAGTACAGACAATCATAGATTAAAGGAGTAAAGATAGTAAATATTAAACTTGTAGAAAAAGTAATAGAGTAAGAAAAATAAGCCACATAGATGGAATATACACAGAGAGTCTGGAATATGTATATTATTGTGTTTTCTTTGAATTATTTGACTGTGAAGGAGCTAAGAGTACAGGGAGACATTTCATTGTGTGGGCTGATAAGCTAAACCAACACATATGTTTTAAAGATATCATGCCATCAGAATTTGGGTCTAAGGCTTTGTTACTTTGGAAAAGAAGTTCTTCTTTTCTTTCCAAGAGGATGAGAACCTGTGGAATCCTTATAGACTAATGTGGTTTGATGGACCAAGACTCATGAAAGGTCACCGTGAACAGCCCCCAAAATTATTTAACCCAATAAACAGTAGGAAGTAGTTTGGAGAGAACTATGCCCAAATTCCCAAATATTGTTTATAAATGTTTGTTTACATTTAAAGGGGGTTATGCTATACAGATTTGCATTGATATGGATCTTGATTTATTGATACAAATTTAAGGTCAGTTTTGTTATATGTGTATTTCTTCTCTTGATTAAGGTATTGTGTTTGTGCAGCTCATTTAAAAATATAATGTATGATTAAGAAATAGGGGTTAATAGATAGTCATCTCTAATAGTCAAGCTTGTAGTCATGTTAGTTAGATTTTCTACATGAACAGAGATATATTTCAGACGGATAGGCATTCTTCAAACCTTTCAAAGACTATAGAATATGGCATTTAAAATGTTTAAGAGCTTAGGACTTTTCATAACAATGAGACACTTATGCTCCTGACAGCACCAATTTACTTCAAGAAGAAGATGAGCATTGAAGAGGATCCTTAAGGCATTGGTTAGCCATTTGGGCAAGAAACTGCCCTTGCCAGGACTGCTTAATGTTATGCTGTAAAAACTGGACATGCAAGACCCACAGAGAAATGACTTCTGAACTTGATTAAAAGTGAGACGATCCTTCAGGGTTCTTGCTTCATGAAAGACGGCCAGACATTCTGACAGGACATAGAAGAAAGTGACTGACAAACTGCCAATATAGGTAGAAATGTCTTTGAAATTTCCTGCTTCATGGACAAGTCTACTGGATATTATGGGCCTGTAGGCTGAAGATGGATGCTCCAATGATACAGAAAAACTTTGGGTGACTGCCCAGGTAGCAAGATGTTTCTGTCAATTCTAGAGTTTTGGAAGTTGCTTATAATGCATTGCTATTTACTTAGGTAATATTATATCCTTCTGGGGTCTTTTATGGAGTTGAAGAATAGATAGTTATAGTTTTCCTTGGTTATGATAAAAGATAAAGTAGATATAAATATTGTAACTACAATTCTTGCTTGATACCTGTTTTGTTATATGTAATTTTAGTATGTTAAAGTTAAAAACTTCCTTTTTATTTAAACAGAAAAGGGGAATTGGTGTGGGAAGTCCTTCTGTATATGTGTTGCTTTTATTGGTAGATGATCTATCTATCTATCTGTCTGTCTGTCTGTCTGTCTATCTATCTGTCTGTCTTGTGTGGAGGAGCAGGAGGGAAGTGGGAGGAAGGGAGGCAGTGGGAATTTTGATTGGTATTATTTATAAAGTAATAAAAACGAAAAAATTGAAAAAAAATTAAAAATTAAAAAAAAAATAAAAAATAACAGGGAAACATTACAAACAACCCAGCTGTCCTTCAGTGGGTGGAGGTTAACTCACCATGGTATAGCTGCACCATTACTATGACCCAGCAATAAGAAGGACTGAATTATTGACAAACAAAACAACTTAGATGGACCATAAAGGTACTGTAACAAATGGGAAAAGCCAGTCTCAAAAAGTGAGAAACTATATGAATCCTCTTACAAAACAACAATGTATAGGGAAGAGGAATTGCCAAGTGGTAGGGGTGAGAGAAACAGCGATGAGGGTAAGTCTACAGGGTATCACCAGAGAGATCCTTTGTGGTGATGGACAGATAGATCTGTGTTGATTGTACAAAGGCACAAACAAGTAAATGCATGCAAGAGCTGGTGATATCACTGTCTCAGGTAACTGGGTAATAGGTATAAGGGACTTCCTTATGTTGTTTTTCAAATTTTCTGTCAGTACACAATTATTTCAGCATAGTGTGTTAAATAGTACATTAAAAGCAGACTGAGGAAGAGGACGTAAAGCAGCCTTGTACACATTAGAAATCTAACTTACAAGTTAATTTGTTCATTTATTCGACTTACTTACTGCCTTGTCTGTACAAAGCACTGTGTTTGGGAACACGATGCCTACAGCCTTTTGGCTATTACAGCCTAGCTAACAAAAGTGAAGCAGATGGGATTCAAAGCTGTGGCCTTGCCCCCAGAAAGACAATGGTGTCACTAGGACTTTTCAAGTATAGTCTATCTATATCTCTATCTATCTATCTATCTATCTATCTATCTCTATCTATCTATCTATCTATCTATACACACACACACACACACACACACACATATATATATAGAGAGAGGGTGGAGTTAGTGAGATGCCATGTAGCCACTGCTGGGGACAGATGCCTGTTGCAGCCCGTTGAAACTTTGCTGGCAGGCCACGACCTCATGGTGATGCACAGATTAATGGAGATGGGTTAGTTTAGGATATAAGAGTAAGCCAGAAATGCATTTAAGTTATTGGCCAAATAGTATTAGAAATAATATAGTTTCTGAGTGATTATTTTGGGACTAGCAGCCAGGAACAAACAAACAGCCTTCCTCCAACAACAATGTTGTCATTTTCTTAATCATTTATCTCAATATCCTGTAAAATTAAAGAAAATTAACTTAGAAGCAACATTTAACAGATATAATTGGTTATCATATACTTCTAATAATTATAAAATGAAAGTGCATCAATTCCCATATAAAAATAAAAAATAAGATTGAAAATTGGAAATTTGTGCTCATGTGTAATGAATGGCTCATTTTCACCTGAGATAATGGTCCCTGGGGATTTGATTCATATCTGAATCCTCAGACTCTTCAGAGACTTACTCTCAATGGTAAACAATGATTGTAGGAGACCACTAGGAGGCTATAAAACCATGTTATAATTATCTTGACTTTCTGATTTAAGATGAATTCTTATTTCAAAAGGTGAGTGTACTGACTTCCCTCTACCATTAGAGAGTGCTTTGTTCTTTGCAAATGTATGTGTATACTTATAAGCTGTAGCTGAGAAACCAGTCGGGTGTAATCACATACAAATTTTAACTAAGTCAACTAATTGTTAAAGTGTAATTCTGGTGAATAATTAGTTTTCAAAACTTTTTTATTTATCCAAACACATTTGAAGCCTGGAAACCCACATGGTGTCTAATGGGATATATGCTTTGTGTTCAAGGAAAAATGCAATTGAATTCACTAGCTTTGATGTTGTCCTCCAGCTAGAAAACATCATATGTTAGGAGAGGATTTGGTGAGTGTGTGAGTAAGCACATACTAATATAATTTGAAATAGTATTCACATATTTGCAAGTAATTAGACTGACAGTGCAAATGAATTGATAAAGCATTGGTTTAATTAGTCAAGTGTTTAAAATATTTAGTAAATTTATAGTAGGTCTTCTCATTTATAATTTTAGTTCTTTGCAGTTCTTGTAAGAAAATTTTATCTCTCACTAAAAAAAAAATGACCTTAAGGTAGTCAGGTAGCCACATCCGTACCCATGGACCTCTGTTTGAAAAGCTGACCTGCTATCTCTTCTGCTCTAACACATGATCCTCACCTTATTGCCACTCTTCAAACACAGTGTAATAATAGTAGACTGAATTCACTTTGCCTGTATTTCATGTCCTCATTCTAGTGCTTCTTATGTAACAGTAAGCTGCATAACATTTTCAATTCACACATTATATCAACTATAAAACTGAATCAATGAGTCCTAGTATTAGTCAACAGAAATAGAACACGATATACTGTATTAAATTATACAAGTAATTTGGAAAGGATATTTGAACCTGATAAATTATTTAAAACTTCATGATAAATTGTACATTTGTAAAGTTTAATTTTTCTTGTGTATATAATAACTGTTTTGCTATTTTCATAATCCTCACTCATACTAACATCATTAGTTTTAAAATCCACATGCATATTTCATTATATACATTCAATGTAAATTAAAAATACATTAAAGGATATTTCTAGCATTTCATTTAGAAATTTATGATTCTATATATATGAATATATAAACACAGATTCCAATGTAATACTCAAATTATATATTTTGTATGATATATTTTTTAACTTTTTATTGATTCTTTTGTGAATTTCACATCATGCATTCCAACCCCACACATCTCCCTGTTCCCTCACTTCCATCCTCTGCTCTTGTGATCTCCTTCCAAAAACAAACTTTAAACTAAAAACCCAAAGCCAAAACAAAGCAAATCAGACAAACAAACAAACAACAAATAAAAAATCTTGGCATGGAAGCTGTAGTGTGGAAATGAATCACACAATATACCATTTAGTTTATACATCTTTTCATTACAGTAAGTCATTGTTCTGGTTTGAGGACTTTGGTTTCTACTACACCCTTGTAACTGGCCTCTCACTAGAACTCCTCTTGGATATATTATTATTGCCTTGTATCATGGAGATCCTGTAGGTTTGAATCTGCAGATTTGTCCCCTTTACATGCTCTGGAGGTTCATAGATGAGATGGGTTTTGGGGTGGTGTACCTTGTAGTCCTGGTTCTGGGCCTTAGTGGTAGCTGGATTGGTCAGCCTGCTACCATCATCACCATCCAGGTGAGCTCCCAGCACTACCCAGGCTAGCTCACTTAATGTAGCAAACATCAAGGAGAGAGGCTATTTCTCCTGTTGTCACACCACCAGGACCAGCTCTACTGTTTTTTTTTTCAGGTGAGGTGCAAAGCCAGCTTTACCATTTGCATGCCCCTGACATCGGCTCACCCACCTTTCACAGGGGGCAGTGGTAGGGGAAGGCATGTTTCCCTTGCCGTTGACATCCCATAGAATACAAGGAAGGGAAAACTGTGCTTATCACCCAGAGTCTGCAGGACCTAGAAACACCCAGTTGTTTGAGGGTGAAATTCTTCATGCCCAGGGCAGCAGACCTGGGGCAGAGTTATGCTTGTCCTCCGGAGTCTGTCAGGAGGACATGTTCATAGGTTCATGGGCGAAATTCCTCCCACCAATATATTTTTTTGCAACAACCTCTGTGGTTAATGAAAATTCAGCCACATATTTATAAATCCCTTCCTGTCCTGTCTCCATCACAGACTTGTTCTGGCAGCAGCTACACTGTCCCATGGCTTTCCTGGAGGGTGGGAACCACACTGCAGTGACAGAGTTCATTCTATTGGGCCTGACAGATGACCCAGTCCTTAGAGTCGTCCTCTTCCCCATCATCCTGTGCATCTACCTGGTGACCGTGTCTGGGAACCTCAGCACCATCCTTCTCATCAGAGTCTCCTCCCAGCTCCATCACCCCATGTACTTTTTTCTCAGTCACTTGGCTACTGTTGACATAGGCATCTCATCTTCTGTCACACCCAATATGCTTGTCAACTTCCTCGTAAAGCAAAATACCATCTCCTACATTGGATGTGGCATCCAGCTCAGCTCAGCTGCTTTTTTTGGTGCATCTGAATGTTTCCTTCTGGCTGCCATGGCTTATGATCGATTTATGGCAATCTGCAACCCACTGCTTTATTCAACTAAAATGTCCTCAAAAGTCTGTATCCAGTTGGTTTTGGGATCTTATATAGCAGGGTTTCTTAACGCTTCCTCCTTTATTTTTTCCTTCTTTTCTCTTCTATTTTGTGAACAAAATAGAGTCAATGACTTTTTCTGTGATTTTGCTCCGTTGGTGGAACTCTCCTGTTCTGATGTCAGTGTCTATGTAGTTGTTATCTCATTTTCAGCTGGCTCAGTTACTATGGTAACAGTATTTGTCATAGCCATCTCTTATTCTTACATCCTTGTCACCATCCTGAAGATGCGCTCCACTGAGGGCCGCCACAAGGCCTTCTCCACCTGCACCTCCCACCTCACTGCAGTCACTCTCTACTATGGGACTGTTACATTCATCTATGTGATGCCTAAATCAAGCTACTCAATGAACCAGAACAAAGTGGTGTCTGTGTTCTACATGGTGGTGGTTCCCATGTTGAATCCCCTCATCTATAGCCTTAAGAATAATGAGATTAAGAGTGCTCTGAAGAGACAGCTTAGTAAGAAAATACTTTCTTAGCTATATCTCCTAATCCATTATGCTGTCATATGCTGCATAGTAATGACACACCATAGATATTGTATTATGTGGGAAATGAGTATTGATTGGTGAAATAAATGTTATTATATAAATTTACCAGACTCATATTTGGTAATAAATGTACAGTGTAACTATTCAAATCACAAATTAAATCATATGTTCATAATAATTTGTACATAATACATTTCATGTAGAACCATTTTTTTCCATGTAGAATTATTTTGTTTTTAATAATGATCATGGAATCCAGAGCCTGGTAGAACCAATATGTTCTGCCTATTAGCCATAGCCTCAGGACCCCTGAGAATTATTATAAGCTAATACCACCATCTTTATTTATCATATTTCTCAACTTATTTCCTTACACTTAGGAACCCCATCCTTGAATCAGTTCATTTCTGTAGGAACATAAGAGTATCTTCTTTCTTCCCTCTCTTTGGTTCTACTTTGTTAGAAAGCTTTTTGACTTGTGACCAACTTTGATCTATTACTGCTCATTTACAGTATCTCTAATTTAGGCTGATCTCTTTCACAAAAGATGGTGCCAATAAGATGTCTTACAATGTGTCAACTTGATTACAATGTTGTTCTCAGATTTTTGTTCCAATACTAGCACAAATAATTCTTGTACAGGTAATTAGCATCTACCACATGTTCAATATAGCAAATTATCTTATGTGAACAGCATTTTCTGATCACTTTTATAGAGTTCTATTTGTCAATTGTTGGCATTAATTCATGGTCAAATGGAGTTCTATCTCAAAAGTCTTTTCCTGTACCGATGTCTTGTAGAGGACTGTCCATGTTTACTTTTAGTAGTTTCAGAGTTTTATGGTTCACACTGAGGTTTTTGGTTCATTTGGAGTTGATTTCACACAGGTCATAGTTATGCATCTAATATCACTCTTATACATGTGCATGTAAACATCCCATTTCCCACACTATTTGTTGAAAATACTGTATTTTTCCAGAGTGTGTTTGGCAGTTTTGTCCAAGATCTACATTTATTATTATGTCCTACATGTTCTTCTTATCTCTTATGAATATTTCTTAATGTACAAACACATGGTTTTTATTAATTAATCATTTGCTATTATTTCAAAACCTTAAGCTTGTCCATATTCTCTGTGATCTCAGGACCCTCTCACACACAGTACCACTATCTGAAATGCACTACTCTTTCCATATGGGTGACACTCTGAGTCATCTGTGACTACCAATTTGTACACTGTTTGTTCATTTCAGGAAGACTTCTATAAATCCATAGAACATAAATTATACTATTCAGGAGGCTCTGAATATTTTACAGGACATTTAAAGAGATACTGCAGTGTAATGTAAAGGTCAGGATCAAAGATATACCCTTATTATCTGTCATCCTTAAGGCCCTTTCTTTAATGATGAATAAAAGGACAGTTTTTCAGAGATTTTCTCCACAAGGATACTTGGTTTCCTAACATTTCTTTCCAGTAAGTCTCTATTTCAAGTAAAATGCAGGGATTCAGTATTGTGCCTGTATACTGGTTGTATACAAACACTATTAGAACTTAAAGCATATCAAACCCCAGACACTAATTGTAGGATATTTCAACACTCTTCTCTCACCAATGGACAGGTCAACCAGACAGAAACTTAACAGAGAAATAAAAGAACCAACGGATGTAATGAATCAAATGGATTTAATAGACATCTATAGAACATTCCACCCAAACAGGAAAGAATATACCTTCTTCTCAGCATTTCATGGAACCTTCTCAAATATTGATCACATACTCGGTAACAAAGCAAACATCCACAGATACAAAAAATTGGAGTAACCAACTGTGTCTTATCGGATCACCATGGAGTAAAGTTAGAATTTAACAATAATTCCACCGCTAAAAAGCCTACAAACTCATGGAAACTGAACAGTCAACTACTGAACCACTCTTGGGTCAAGGAAGAAATAAATAAAGAAATTAAAGTCTTCCTTGAATTCAATGAAAATAAAGACACAACATACTAAAACCTATGGGACACTATGAAAGCAGTGCTAAGAGGAAAATTCATAGCACTTAGTGCTCACATAAAGAAAACGGAGAAAGCACACATTAGTGACTTAACAGCACACCTGAAAGCTCTAGAAAAAAAAAAGAAGCAGACTCACCCAGGAGGAGTAGAACACTGTAAATAAACTGAGGGCTGAAATCAACAAAATAGAGACACAGAAAACAATCCAAAGAATCAACGAAACAAAGAGCTGGTTCCTTAGAAAATCAACAAGATTGACAAACCCCTATCCAAACTAATCAAAAGGTGCAGAGAGAAAACCCAAATTAACAAGATCAGAAAGTTAAAGAGGGACATAACTACAGATTCATAGAATCATTAGGTCTTACTACAAAAGCCCGTATGCCACAAAATTGGAAAATGTAAAAGAAATGGACAGTTTTTTAGATAAACACCATATACTGAAATTAAATCAAGACCAAGTGAACAATTTATTTATTTATTTATTTATTTTAAGAGCATATTTTTTATATTCTTTTATTTTTCATTCAAAAAAATTTACATTTCCTCCCCTTCTCCCAGTCCCCTCCCACTCCCCCACTAACGCTCCCCACTCCTGCTGCTTCCTTAAGAGGGGGCAGGGTACCCTGCCCTGTGGGAAGCCCAAGGCCCTCCCCACTCCATCCCGGCCCAGGAAGGTGTGCATCCAGATAGACCAGATTCCCAAAAAGCTAATACATACAGAAGAGATAGGTCCCAGTGCCATTATCATTGGCTTCTCAGTCAGCCCCTACTGACAGCCACATTCAGAGATTCCGGTTTGTTCATATGCTCATTCAGTCCTGGTCCAGCTGGGTTTGGTGAGCTCCCATTAGAACAGGCAAACTGTCACGGTTGGTGGACCAGCCTCTTCTGGTCTCGATTTCCTTGCTCATCTTCTCCCACCTTCTGCTCTTCGACTGGACCTTGGTAGTTCAGTCCAATGCTCTGATGTGAATGTGGGTCTCTGTCTCATTCTCCATCGATCGGACTTTTGTAGTATGATTGGGCATCTCGACAAACCCCTATCCAAACTAATCAAAAGGCGGAGAGAGAACACTCATATTAACAAGTTCAGGAAATGAAAAGGGGGACACTGAGGAAATTCAGAGAATCATTAGGTCTTACCACAAAATCCTGTATTCCACAAAATTGGAAAATGTAAAAGAAATGTACAGTTGTTTAGATAAATACCATATACCAAAATTAAATCAAGACCAGGTGAACAATTTAAATAGACCTATAAGTCGCGAGGAAATAGAAGCTGTCATCGAAAACCTCCCAACCAAAAAAAGTGCAGGACCAGATGGTTTTAATGCAGAATTCTACCAGAACTTCCAAGAAGTGCTAATACCTATGCTCCTTAATGTGTTTCACATAATAGAAACCGAAGAGTCATTGCCAAACTCTTTTTATGAAGCTACAGTTACCCTGATACCAAAACCACACAAAGCTGCAACGAAGAAAGAGAATTACAGACCAATCTCACTCATGAACACTGATGCAAAAATTCTCAATAAAATACTGGCAAACCAAATCCAAGAACACATCAAAAAAATCATATTATGAACAAGTAGGCTTCATACCAGAGATGCATGGCTGGTTCAACATTCGAAAAAATCTATCAATATAATCCATCAAATAAAAAACTGAAAGAAAAAACCATATGATCATTTCATTAGATGCTGAAAAAGCATTTGACAAAATTCAACACCCCTTTATGATAAAGGTCTTGGAGAGATTAGGGATACAAGGTTCATATCTAAACATAATAAAAGCAATATACAGCAAGCCGACAGCTAACATCAAATTAAATGGAGAGAAACTCAAAGCGATTCCACTAAAATCAGGAACAAGACAAGGCTGGCCACTCTCTTCATATCTCTTTAATATAGTGCTTGAATTTCTAGCAATAGCTATTAAACAAAATAAGGAGATCTTGGGGATTCGAATTGGAAAGGAAGAAGTCAAACTTTTGTTATTTGCAGATGATATGATAGTGTACATAAGTGACCCCAAACACTCTACCAAAGAATTTCTACAGCTGATAAATACCTTCAGTGATGTGGCAGGATACAAGATCAACTCAAAAAAATCAGTAGCCCTCCTATACACAAAGTATAAAGAAACAGAGAGGGAAATCAGAGAAACATCACCTTTCATGATAGCCACAAATAGCATAAAGTATCTTGGGGTAACACTAACCAAGGAAGTAAAAGATCTATTTGACAAGAACTTTAAGACCTTGAAGAAAGAAATTGAAGAGGATACCAAAAAATGGAAGGATCTCCCATGCTCCTGGATTGGTAGGATCAATATAGTAAAAATGGCAATTTTACCAAAGGCAATCTATAGATTCAATCAATGCAATCCCCATAAAAATCCCAACAAAATTCTTCACAGACCTTGAGAGAACAATAACTAACTTTATATGGAAAAACAAAAAGCCCAGAATAGCCAAAACAATCCTATGCAATAGAGGAACTTCAGGAGGCATTACCATCCCTTACTTCAAACTCTATTACAGAGCTACAGTAATGAAAACAGCTTGGTATTGGCATAAAAAGAGAGACATTGACCAATGGAATTGAATCGAAGACCCGGATATTAATCCACAAACCTATGAACACCTCATATTTGACAAAGAAGCTAAAATTATACAATGGAAGAATGAAAGCATCTGTAACAAATGGTGCTGGCATAACTGATGTCAACCTGCAGGAGAATGAAAATAGACCCTTATCTATCACCATGCACAAAACTGAAGTCCAAATGGCTTAAAGACCTCAATATAAACCTGTCCACACTGAACCTGATAAAAGAGAAAGTGGGAAGTAGCCTGCAATACATGGGCACAGGAGACCACTTCCTATGTAAAACCCCAGTGGCACAGTCAATAAGCACAACAATGAACAAATGGGACCTCCTGAAACTGAGAGGTTTCTGTAAAGCAAAGGACACAGTCATTAAGACAAAACTGCATCCTACTGAATGGGAGAAGATACTCCCTAACCCCATATCAGACAAAGGACTGATCTCCAAAATATACAAAGAACTCAAGAAACTAGACATTAAAATGCTAAATTACCCAATTTCAAAAATGGCGTAATGAGCTGAACCGAGAATTCTCAACAGAAGAATTTCGAATGGCCAAAAGAAACTTAAGGTCATGTTCAACTTCCTTAGCGATCAGGGAAATGCAAATCAAAACAACGTTGAGATACCATCTTACACCTTTCAGAATGGCTAAAATCAAAAACACCAATGATAGCCTATGCTGGAGAGGATGTGGAGTAAGGGGAACACTCATCCATTGCTGGTGGGAATGCAAACTTGTGAAACAACTTTGGAAAACAGTGTGGCAGTTTCTCAGGAAATTGGGAATCAACTTACCTCAGGATCCAGCAATACCACTCTTGGGAATATACCCAAGAGATCCCCAATCATACTACAAAAGCATTTGCGCAAGTATGTTCATAGCAGCATTCTTTGTCATAGCCAGAACCTGGAAACAACTTAGGTGCCCCTCAATGGAAGAATGGATAAAGGAAGTGTGGAATATATACACAGTAGAGTACTACTCAGTGGTAAAAAACAATGACAGTTTGAATTTTGCGTGCAGATGGATGGAAATAGAAAACACTATACTTAGTGAGATAACCCAAACCCAAAAAGATGATTATGGTATGTACTCACTCATTAGTAGACTTTAGCGATAAAAAAGGACATTAAGCTTATAGCTCACAAGCCCAGAGAAACTAAAGGTGAACCCAAACAAAAACATATATAGATCCTCCTGGAAATTGGAAGCAAACAAGATAACTGGGCAAATGTAGGAAGCACGGGAGTGGGGATAGTGGTGCAGGGAGTGGCGGGGATGGGGGTGGGGAAAAGGGAAAGGGGGAAGTGGAAGGGAGAAGGGAAGGACTGGGGAGAGCTTTGGGGAATGGGAGTGTAGAGATGGAGGAAGGGTGGATATTGGAGAAGGGAATAAGATATCTACATTAAGGGAGTCATTTGGGGATTGGCAAAGACTTGACTCTTGAGGGGATCCCAGGTGTCCACAGGGATGAGGCACCAATCTGTAGTATGAAGGTGAGCGGGCCGCGTTCCCGGCACTCGGCTAGCTTAACCCCTGAAATAATTACACAGAAACTGTATTCATTTAAAGAATGCCTGGCCCATTAGCTCTAGCCTCTTATTGGCTAACTCTCAGATCTTGATTCAACCCATTTCTATTAATCTGTGTTTACCATGAGGTCATGGCTTACCAGGAAAGATTCTAACCAGTGTCAGTCTCGGGCAGGAGAACCATGGCATCTGCCATACTGCCTTCTTCCCAGCATTCTGTTCTGTCTACTCTGCCTACCTGATTTCTGCTCTATCAAAAGCCCAAGGCAGTTTCTTTATTCACCAACGAAAGCAACACAAATACAGAAAAACCTCCTACACCACATACCAGTTCGACCTCTCTATGTTATGAGCTGTGTGGGAAATATCTTTGGCAGTTGGGTCCCACTGTCAGTTTTCAGAGATTGGCCTTCTGTTCTAGCATTAGCCTGGGTTGTTCAGAGATCTCCACAGGATCCCCTTAGCCAACAACTAAACCTAATGTAACCAGTCCCACCACTGGAAAATTTGCCTTGCTACAAATGGCCAGTTTAGGCTCCATATCCTCTATTATTAGGAGTCTCACTAGGAACACCTTCATAGATTCCAGGAAGTTTCTACTCCATAGGTTTCTACACCTTCCTCCCAAAGTCCCTCAATTCCAGCTGTCTCTCCCTGCACACTCTTTCTCCATCCATCTTTCCCATCCAATATCTCCCCACTCCCATATCCATATATTTCCAGTCATTCCATGTATTCTATTCTATTTCCTCTTTACACAGAGATCTATTATTCCACATTATAGCCCTTCTCTTTAACTTACTGTCTCTGGATGTGTGGAATGTAACTTGATTATCAGCTACTTAAATGTTGGTATCCACTTATAAGCCAATACATACCATATTTGTCTTTCTGGGTCTGAGTTACCTTACTTTGAATGATTGTTTTCTAGTCACATCTATTTGTCTACAAATTTCATTTTTACCAGCTGAGTAATACTCCACTGTGTAAATGTACCACATTTCCTTTACCCATTCTTCAGTTTTGGCATATCTAGATTGTTTCCAGGTTCTGGTTATTATGAATGAAACTGCTATGAACATAGTTAAGCAAGTGTCCATGTGGTATGATTGAACATCCTTTGGGTATATGCCCAATAGTGGTATAGCTGGGTCTTCAGGTAGATCAATTCCCAATTTTCTCAG
The DNA here is from genome assembly GCA_004026605.1 of Ondatra zibethicus. Classification (NCBI taxonomy): domain Eukaryota; kingdom Metazoa; phylum Chordata; class Mammalia; order Rodentia; family Cricetidae; genus Ondatra; species Ondatra zibethicus. The sequence goes on along the minus strand of PVIU01013422.1, from coordinate 7,006 downwards.
AAACAGCCATATTGATTTCCAGAATGGCTGTAAAAGTTTGCAGTTCTGCAAGCAATAGAAGAATGTTCTTCTTGTTCCTCATCCTCACCAGCATTAGCTGTCACTTGTGTTATTGATCTTAGCCATTTTAATAGGTATGAGATAAAATATCAGAAGTAATTTTTGATTGGCATTTGATTTCCACGATGTCTAAGGATGTTAAACATTTCAAGTGAGTCTTAGCCATTTGAGATTCTTCTGTTGAGAATTCTCTGTTTAAATCTGTACCCCATTTTAATTGGATTATTTGGTTTTTTAATATCTAGTTTTTTGACTTCTTTATATATTTTTGATATTAACCTTCTACCTCATGTGGAGTTGGTAAAAATTCTTTCCTATTATGTAGGCTGCCTCTTTGTCTGATTGATGGTGTCCTTTGGCTTACAGAAGCTTTCATTTTCGTGGGTCCTATTTATTAATTCTTGATCTTAGTGTGCTTACTGTAGGGTAAAAGGACCAGCTATGTAACATGCCCTGACCCTGAAACTAGAGTCAAAAGGTTAAAAAAAGCCAGTAAAAAAAATATAATCTCGTCCTGAATCCAAAGCTAAAGAAACAGTTTGACCCTGACACCAGAACCAGTGAAAGAAACACATCATGGTTTGGAAACCAGAGCCAAAAGCTAAAAAAAAAAAAAAAAAAAAAAAAACAGCCAGTGTAAGAAACATACTTTGGCTCCTGACCAACACAACAGGAAACCCAATCAATCCCTGAGCAAAAAAACCAACCAATCTCTGAGCATAAAGTTCAGCCAATCTCTGAGCTTGTTCAAGCTCAGGCATTGAAATCTGACTAATTCCCACCCTGATAAATCCTCATTCTGGAAAACTCTGCCAATAAGAATACGTATATAAGCCCTGTACCTATTTAGTTGAGGGTTGCATTTCTCTACCCTGGCAGAGGCAGTCACTCTTCTGAATCCTCATTCTCAATAAATCTCCTGAATGAGGTTTGATTGAAGACCTTCTTTCACTGAAATGGAATGGGGCAGAGAAGTAACAATTTTCACCAGAGGAGGAGAAGAAATGCAGGGGGAACCCCCTTAGCTGAGTGGAGCAAAGAAGTAGCAGACACCTCTGTGGGTAAACTCACTTAGCAGAGTAGAGTAGAGCTAAGCTGGAATAACCCTCTTCTAGAAAAACAGGACTGCTACATTCCTTCAGGGAAACCATTGCCCACCAGAACTGAGCTTTAGGTATCGTCTGACTTCCAACAGACAGGATGCCTTTCCCTTCAGAGCTGTAATACTTACAGGTATAGTCAGGATACATTTCCCTTCACTTAATAATGTTCTGTTCAGTAAGTTTTCTCCTGTGCCAATGCATTAAAGGCTATTTCTCACTTTCTCTTTTATCAGGTTTAGTGTTTTTAGTTTTACATTGAAATCTTTGATCTACTTGAAGTTTTGATTTGTGTAGGGTGATAAATATGAGCCTATTTGCATTTTTCTCCATGCAGGCATCCAGTTTGAGCAGTGTCATTTATTGAAGATGCTTCCTTTTCTCCAGAGAATATTTCTAGCTTCCTCAACAAAAAATCTTCTGTTCATAGGTGTGTGAATGTCTGGGTCTTCAGTGTAATTCCATTGATCAGTGTGTCTATTTACATGCCAATACCATGTGATTTTTATTAGTATAGCTTAAAGCACAATTATTTCAAATCTCTCTTGAGTCATGTTTTGAATATTTGCATATGTGAGTATGCTTATGTGTGTTCAATTATGTGTGTGTATATGAGTGTGATCTGTTTATATGGGCAAACCTATGACAACTCTAAAAAGCTTTCCTCTTCTGTCCTTACTCTGTTCCTATTTATCCTTTGTGCATCAGCCATAGTCATACATCTAACGAAATTGCTGTCTTTCTTAAGCCTCAAAAAATCTACATAACTTACTATGTCTTAGAATTGTTGAAATGGCTACCACCATGGTTCAGACTAATCATCAGCTAGATTCACCTATGACATAAACTTCTGGTAATGTCTTGAGGGAGTTTCTACATTGGATAAATTGAGTTAGGAAGACCTAATCTAATGTTTGAGAAACTATACCATTACCCATATTCAGGTGACTAAATGACTTAATATATCTTAGTGTACTGATTGTTACATACTGATAACTTGTTGTCCCACAAAACTAGATGATGCATTTAGGTAGAAAAAATGTTTTCCTTTTTTTCTGGACTCTAATTTCACCATACTTCTGGGATATCAGTAAACTTAAATAAATAATATATATGCCTCAATAAATTAAAAAGAATTAACTAATGGAATAGGAGACAGTCTCTGTTTGAAGTAGTCAATGCTGCTGATTGTTGACATGTTTACTGGGCATATAAACAGTCTTTACAGGTCAGGGAAAAGGTCATGGTCATAAATGTTTGCCATTCTTCAAGGTTCACTCCTTGAGAAGAAGATAATAGATTTGTAGAACTCCCTCTCATGAGGAAACTTTGATTTTGGCATGGGCTGACTCTGTTTTTGACATGTTTTTCTTATTAAGCTCTTTAAATATTAAACAGAGAGGCTTCCACATCTGAAATATCATGCTGGATTGAATTCAACAAACTTTTAAAAAAACTAATGAGACCTGTATGCCACAAAACTGGAAAACCTAAAATAAATGAATAAATTTCTGGATAGGTACCAGATTATGGATTTAATACCATAATTAAATCAAGACCAGATAAAAAGTCAAATAGACATATAGCCCCTAAAGAATTGAAACAGTCATTAAAAGTCTTCCACACAAAAAACTTTCAAAGACAGATGGTTTCAGTGTAGAACTGTACAGACTTTCAAAGAAGAGCTAATACCAATATTCCTCAAGTTGTTCCACACAATAGAAACAGAAAGAATATTGTCAAAATTCCTTCTATGGGACTACAGTGATACCTGATACCCAAACCACAAAAAGGCACAAAAAGAAAGAAAATTACAGACCAATGTCCCTCATGAACATTGATGCAAAAATACAGACTAAAATACTAGCAAATTGAATCCAAGAATACATAAAAAATTATTATCCCCGAGTTGCAGGGATGGTTTAACATATGAAAATCTGTCAATATAATCTACTGTATAAAAAAGAAAAAACCACATGATCATCTCAGTAAATGCTGAGAAAGCCTTTGACAAAAATCCAGCACTCTTTCATGAAAAAAGTCTCGAAGAGATCAGGAATACAAGGAACATATCTAAACATAATAAAGGCCATTGACAACAAGCCAACAGCCAACATCAAATTAAATGGAGAGAAATTCAAAGTGATTCCACTAAAATCAGGACCCAAACAAGACTGTCCTATTTCTCCATATCTACTCAATACAGTACTCAAAGTTCTAGTTAGAGCAATAAGACAACAAAAGAAGATCAATAGGAATACAAATTGGAAAGGAAGAAGTCAAACTGTTGTTATTTGTAGACAATATGATAGTATACGTATGTGACCCCTAAAAATTCTACTGGGGAACTCCTACAACTGATAAATACCTTCAATAATGTGGAAGCATACAAGATCAACTCAAAAATCATTATCTCTCCTATATACAAATGATAAACGGGCTGGGAAAGAAGTCAAAGAAGCATCACCCATTACTATAGCCACAAATAATATAAAATATCTTGGGGGTAATTCTAGCCAAACAAGTGAAAGACCTGTATGACAGAACTTAAAGTCATTGAAGAAAGTAACTGAAAAAGATAACAGAAAATGGAAAGATCTTCCATGCTCTTGGATAGGTAGGATCAACATTTTTAAAATGTCAATCCTACCAAAAGTAATCTACAGATTCAATGCAATCCCCATCAAAATCCCAACACAATACTTCATAGGCATCTAAATAAAACTTCATAAGGAAAACTTCATATGTTGGAAGAACAAAAAACCCAGGACAGAGAAAAAACAATCCTGTATAATAAAGAAAATTCTGGAGGCATCACCATCTCTGACTTCAAGTTCTACTATAGAGTATAGTAATAAAAATAGCTTCATATTCTCATAAAAACAGACAAGTGGACCAATGGAATTAAATTAAAGACCCAGATATTAATCCACACACTTTTGAATACCAGATTTTTGACAAAGAAACAAAAGCTATACAATGAAAAGGAGACAGCATATTCAACAAATTGTGTTGGCATAACTGGACATCAACATGTAGAAGACTGCAAATAGATCCATATTGATCATCATGCACAAAACCCAAGTCCAAGTGGATGAAAACCTCAACATAAATCTAGTTACACTGAACCTGGTAGATGAGCAAGTGGGACATAGCCTTGAATGCATTGGTACAGGAGACTACTTCCTAAATATAACACCAGTAGAACAGACCTTGAGCAACAATCAATAAATCGTACTTCTGAAACTTAAAAGCTTCTATAAGGCACAGGGCATAGAAAATAAGAAAAAACAACAGCTGACAGAATGAGAAATGACATTCACTAGCCCCACAGAGGGCTGATCTCCAACATATATAAAGAAACTAGATATCAAAATACCAAATAATTCAGTTTAAAAACTTGGGCGCAAATCTAAACAGAATTCTCAACAGAAGAATCTCAAATGGCTGACAAACATTTAAGGAATTGCGCAACATCATTAGCCATCAGGGAAATACAAATCAAAACAGCTCTGAGACCATCTTATACCTGCCAGAATAGCTAAGATCAAAACCACTGAGGACATCTTAGGTTGGTTAGGATGTGGAGTAAGGGGAACACTCCTACACTGCTAGTGGGTGTGCAAACTTATACAGTCACTTTGGAAATTAGTATAGTGATTTCTCAGAAATTTGGGAAGCAATCTACCTCAAGATCAAGCAGTACTATTCCTGGGCATACAGCAAATGGTGCTAAATCATACTACACCTACAGGATCTACAGAAAATGGCATTTAAGATGTTGTAATAACACGGTTTCTTTTTATGATGATGGGACATGTCTGCTCTTGGCAACATTAATCTTCTTCAAAGAAGATAAAAGACATTAAAGAAACTCCACATGGAATTTACTTCTTCATGGCAAAAATAAGCTACTGGGCAAGAAAATGCCCATGCCTCAACTGCTGACATTATGCTATCTGAATTGGACAAGAAAGGCACAAAAGAGAGTGACTGCCAAATCTCATCAATACAAGGCAGTGCAGTCCATCAATAATCCTGTTTCATAAAATATCTGTCAAATCTTCTAAGACTTTAAGCTGAATATGGATGCTCCAACATTGCAAAGGAATTTTCGGTGACTATCCAGGCAGCCAGGTGTTTCTGTCATTTCTTAAATTTTTTTGGAAGATACTTGCTTGTACTTCCTGCTTACTCAGGTATAGTCACACCATGACTTTTCTCTCCAGGGTAAGCTTTCTTAAAGTTGAATCTCCTCATTTTAGTATCTTCCCCCCATTCTTTCTAGCTCAATATGAGGAGATGAGAGATAGTTTAGAATATTTTGAAAAAACTTATGTAGCTTTATACTGTTGCAAAGATACATCAGATTTACAAATATATAATGACAACTGTAAAGATTTAATAAAAATAGGCATTGTTAAATGAATATTTGACAATTCAGATCTCAGAACCGGGAAGAGTAAAAACATGAACATATAAAGGTGTTATGTAATTATAAAGCTTTGAATGACAAAACTAACAGATGTGGAAGACATGAAATGTTTTCAGAGATGAAGGACAGAATTGGGCAGGGAAGGAGTTATTACTGACAGCATGATCAATCTTCATTGTGGAGGACATAGTCTGTTGCATGGTTGTACCATTATTCTGTGTCACTACGCTGGCTGTTATATTGTACTAAGATGTGGAGAAATGAAACAAAGTACACATGGAATCATGTTATCTATGTTATAATGTTATTTATATCTATATTATTATATCATAACTATATTTCCTACTATTGCAAGTAAGTTTCCCATTTGTTAGGATTTTAAAACTAAATTTAAAATAAATATGGTACCATTACAGATGCATGAAAACACTTTGTTTGCAGAAAGTCTTCAAGTTTGAAACTATTTCCACTGCATTGTACCCTTATTTTCTTCTGGCATTTCCAATAATGTTAGAAGGATATTTAGCAAGTATTTTTGACATAGGACCTGGAAAATATGTAACACCGTTTATTCCTTTGGTATTTACAGAGGATGCTAGAGTTATTTGTTGTATTTGTTATAATGTACTCTGTCACCTTATGAACAATGAGAGCATAAGAATGCTAATCAGAAAAAGCCTTCTACTTCACAACCCAATGTAGATTTATTGACCTTCCTAGACACTGGATACTCTTCATCAATCATACTCTTCATCCTGACGTTTTTTTCAGGAAGGAAGTATTTATCCCTGTGACTGGATGTGTGGCCAAATTCTATTCTGTAGTGACATTTGGGCCTGTCAAGTGCTTCCTCCTGGCTTCCGTGGCCTATTACCATTATGTAGCTATTTGCTCTCCTGTGATCTACTCCACACAGATGTCCTCCTAGTTGGAGCTTCCTACTTAGATGGATATGTGAATCCATAGATATTTACTGGCTTTTTATTACATCTGTCTTTTTGTTTTTTTCCCATATTCTTTTATTATTTCCATTGAAACAAAAAAAAAAGAATTTACATTTCCTCCCCTTCTCCAAGTCCCTTCCTGCTCCCCCCTCCCTCCCGCTGCTTCCTTAAAAGAGGGCATGGTGCCCAGCCCTGTGGGAAGTCCAAGGCCCTCCCCCCTCCATCCCGTCCTAGGAAGGTGTGCATCCAAATCGACTAGGTTCCCAAGAAGATAATACATGCAGAGGAGATAGGTCTTAGTGTCATTGTTGATGGCTTCTCATTCTGCCCTCATTGGCAGCCACATTTAGAGAGTTCAGTTTGATCATATGCTCATTCAGTCCCGGTCCAGCTGGATGTGGTGAGCTCCCATTAGATCAGGCACACTGTCTCAGTGGGTGGTCCAGCCCCTCACGGTCCTAACTTCC